>LUCH01018660.1:0-12636 GCA_013368495.1 Paragonimus heterotremus | reverse complement strand
CTTTGGAAGGGCCTTTACAAGTTCCGCGTCTAGAGCATTTGCCCTTAGGTCGTTCAATATCTACTTCAGAGCTAGAACAAGTGGTTTTGACACCGGTCGATCTTGTTTGACGACCGGTTTTGGTCAACATAATTTGTTATATATGAATATGTTATATATGAATATTTTTCAGGCAGACGTAGACGTAGGTACAATGTAAGCAGACTGTACGGTGAAAAAGTTGTCAAAAATAAGTTATATGAGAAACTTCAAATTAAATATCCACGCAGTAATCACTTGCCCTGTTCGAATCGCGGCCGCCTCATCATCACCTGAGCATATGTGCGCGTTCCTGTGGGACGCTCTGTCCGTTTTTGGTTGGTCAGGGTTGATGACTTGTGAACCGCCTTCACTTTTTGAAGTACTGGCGAGTGGTTCGCAGTTGTGCACCCTCGAAAATTTGGGTGGAGTTTTAGGTTAGATGGAAACATATGAAGAAACGACTGTGATCCGACAGAGGGAAATGCGGATGAATTGAACCAAGTCTGAACCTTTCTGGAAGGTGGAGAGGACGAAAGCGGACTAAGTTGTAAATATTGGGAATTATGCAAGCTTGGGTGAAACTTTTCGGAGATCCGATGTCTGGGTGTTTTGGGCAAGGTTGCTGATCTGTGGGCTCTTTCAGAACTACCGATTCAGACCCGTGCAGCCCTAAAGTTGATTGGCCATCCAAGGGGAGGGGGCACTCGTCTTTGGTTTGGATGTGGGCATATTGAGTGATCCTTTCAGAGGCACTAGTCGCCTCGTAAGAATGGGACTAAGGACCTTCACGTTGGCTTGGATTTTTGGGTCAACCTTAATGCATGACCTTGCTTGATCAAGCTGGCAGCGCCTCTGCTGCTCCTGAAATAAGCGATCCAGTCGGACTCCTTTCAAATTACCATAACTTTCCTTTACCTGAACTGTGTTATCTGGTACGTCCCCCATGTTGCCCTTCGCGGGTAGTGTCACAAGAAGTTCAAGTGACTCCTTGGTAGCTTTTGAGCGAAGCCTGCTGGCAGAAATTGATCTTGCTAATTCTGGAGGAAATGCGGCGTTTAGCACCGCTCTTGTTTGTTCACTTGGACAGGATGTGGTCGGAAATCGTCCTCACAAAACGAGCCTTCTCTCTCAAGGTGCCTCATTTCTCAACTTTGTCGCGGTTTTCTCCATGTGCGTTTCGGACAGAACCACTGTCTTACAAGCAGCCGCCACACCTGGAATAGCGAGCGCAATATAATCGTACAGCGAGTTTATCCTGACCTCATGTCAGAAAAAACCGTATGTGCTTCAATCAGAGCTTTTTAAACCACTGCCAAGTGCATTACATTGACGTCTTAAACGTTTAGCAACTACACTTTAGTGTGTCTCTTTTCTGCTCATCGGCGGCGGCGAATAGAGAAGCAGATACAGCCTTGGACAAAATGCAGCCTTCACGAAAAGGGTAGCTCAGGCAGAGAAATGGCTTTTTTACGAGGCTAGCAGAGTGTACTGGTCCTCCCTGAGGCCTGTGCGCTTAATGTGGTACCAGTGTAGTCAAGTCTGACGCTGCATACCGTTTCGAATTCATGTGAGAGCAGAAACGGCTATAGGCACTCCATACTTCTGATCCACCGATACTGCCGGATTTCGTGTGTCATTGTGAAAAGGGCGGACGTGTTGGCATTATAAAAAGAGGTAAGCAAAAGTGGCGGAAAGTAAAGCTGAGGAATAGTTGAACCTAAAAAATAAATGTGTATATAATAATCCGCTGATCAGTTGCGTGAAACGGTGGAAGGTTAAGTATATAAATACTGTGAACCGGATAATTTAATACGCAACGAAATTAGTGTTACTGAATAATCATTAACAGTAACCCTATGTAATTTTTTGATACACAAGGCACCATTAGGATAATAATGTGGACAGACACTGACAGCGAGAAAATTTGAACGAAAGTTCCGGTTTCCAGCGCAAATTCGGCAAATCACTCACTGATACATGAGTTCGGAACAGAGATCCAAAGTATACAGGTACAGTTGGGTTTTCTCGCTCAGTGCCAAGCGGGCTTCTTCTGATCGGAGAGGCAATCATTGAAAACAAGATGTAGAACCATTCTTGGGGACAACAGCACACACCAAGAACTGGGTAAGATTACTTCCATAATGGTTGACTTACCCGAAGTTAACCACGGCGCAGACAGAGTCCCCGTAACTTTATAGGACGACCGTTGTTCGCCTTCTCACATATGGACTGCTACTACCGCTTAGTTTCATTATCGGCAGTTATCAGTAGATTTGTCAGTTTATCGCTTACCCATCTTCACCTTTTGGATCACAACCTCAAAGTTTCCGCAGTTTAATGAACTGTATAAACAGAAGATATGGAAAATTTGTCCCAGTAAGCCAGTTGCAGTATATATATATTACACTCTCAGTCTATCGCCAGTGGAGGAACCCGGTTGTTCGCCATGCACCACTTCGTACCTACACCCGGATAGGGAAATTCCCCCAACCAACTTGTCAAAAAGTTCCCCACCTCACATCACACATAACAGTTGTATATAGTACAATATATTTGGATTCGTTATCAAACATTACTGATTCTGAACTGTTCAAAGAATACAATTAACAGTTTGATCAGGCCTACCTGGCCCATAAAGAATGTTGGAGTGTGTAGTATACCTTCACACTGGTAGCTGTTTCGACCAGATTCACTTGAATAACTTCTGGGTATGCAGTATCCATCCACACCAGCAGCTGATTCATCCGATTGACTTAGGCTATCAACAACGTCTCGGAATGCATTATGTGTTCCAAGCAGTAGCTGCTTCAACTTGATTCACTTGAGCTATGAATAACGTCTGAGTATGCATGCACACTAGACGATGCTTCCAAATCATTCACTTGGGCCATGAATAACGTCTCAGCATGCAATGTGCGATCAAACTAGAAGCATCTCCACCCGAGTGACTAAAACTATCAACAACATTGCCAATAAAAGGGTGTGTTCACACTACTGGCTACTTCAGCATGATTCGCATAAGCTTCGACCTCATGCAACTAAGCGATGAATAACGTCTCAGCATACTGTATACGAGCACACCAGAAGCTTCTCCACCCGATTGAATTAGCCTATGAATAACATCTCAGAATACAGGATGCATTCAGTTTGGAGGCTGTTTTAACGTGATTGACATAAGCTACGAATAACGCCTGGATGGACAGTATACGCTCACACCAGTGACTGCTTCAAACTGATTCATTTATGCTGTGAAAAACGTCTGTATCCGCAGTATACGTCCACACTAGTAGATGATCCACCCGATTGACTTAGACTATCAACAACGTCTCAGAATACACGATGTGTTCACACTAGTAGATGCCTCAACGTGATTCACCTAAGCTAAGAACGTCTGTGTATACAATATAGGTTCACACTAATAAACAGTTCAACCTCATTCAGTTAAGCTATCAATAACGCCTGCATATGCAGTATACGCACACACCAGTAACTGCTCCACCCGATTGACGTAAGTTATGATCAGCGTCTGAGTCTGCGGTATATGTTCACGCTAGTAGCTGCTCTTTTCGAACCACCTTTACCATGAACAATTTGGAGAACGAACATATATGGGAAGTGATGAAAAATCTGTATTTGAAACGTTCGGGGTACATGGTAACCATCATCTTTGATTCCATCGATTGGTATATTGATTGGAATATTTTTTGCACGGCGATAGATACTTGGCGTTCTAAATATCTAATTGTGACTGGCTGACAGGTATGCCCCCCGGTGATCGGCAGGCAGCTTGATTTCATCTGTTTCCGTAAATTGTCCCGTATGGTTCTATAGAACCAATGCAGTTGAGTGAATAGAATTCACTTCTGCAGAGTTTCGGTGATGGAGTGGGACGTGATACACTTTTCTTATGCCGATCCATACACACCGAAAATGAAAATAACCACATGATAGCGTCATTTCCAATCATTTACAAGAGCAAAGTTTCGTCGACAAGTACCTGCCTGAAATCATGCAAACACAAAGAAATAGTATGAATATCGTGTAGATAAAGAAGCTGGAAATGTTGCCATACATGTTTCACTATCGAATGTGCTAGTGTTCTTGTTGAAATGCAAAGCAAACACAGTATGGTCGTATATTTCCCTTCCGATCATATCTTCAAATCGCCGCCGAATGAAGCAATTTCAAGCTATAGGATGACGTATTTCATCTCGAAAATAACAATGATTGCATTTATAAGGCCTGAAAAAGTGAGCCACCGTCAATAACGGGTTGTTTTTGCAAAAACGATGGAAACACTTTTCATCACCAAGCTAATACTTTTAGGACTTATTCGATGTATTCCAATTTTTTCATTAACGCCGCTTATTTACAACTGATACACCGTAAGTGCCTTGCCTGAAATTCCTATTTCAAAATTTCACAAAAAATATTTAAAAATCGAGGATTCGCACCAAAGGACCGTTTTACCTTTTGAACGATCTTCAATGCGAATCGCGTGAAACGGATAATTGACGGAATTTCTAGTCAGGCCTTTGCGCAACATTCTTCTGGCCCGTGACTGGTTTTTCAGCTGCGCGCCGGAGGCGCTCATTAACATGTGTACCTCCCGTCAGACCGGTACCCACGACTTGATTGGCCCACTTGATAATCGATCTCATATAATTAACGTCAAGCGTTTGGAACGTCTTTTAATCTGTGCGGGGAAAGTGCGCTTATTCACCCAGAGATCGGCGAATCCCTTTTTACAGCCATCTCGTTATCATTCGCGAAAGGTTAGATAGATGACAACCGGACGGCTCGATCTTTTCCCCGATAGATTTGCATGTTATCTACTTTGCCGAATGCACTTTGAACCACGAAGGTATTGCCAGAGTCCCCACCAAGTGACATATGTGTACATATATTGTCATTTAGCTGGAGACTCCATTCGTCTGTCCAGCGTTTAATCGCGTCAAGATCAATTTTTAGTGCTATGGGATCACAGGTGTTCCAACTTTTCAGGTCATCGTCACATAGGAGGGCATTGTTGGAAACATTTTCCGGAAGATCACTTAGGTAAATCAGAAATAACAAAGAGCCAAGCATTAACCCCCCGAGGAACTTCGGCAGAAATGAAAGAGCGAGATTGCAGATCTGATCTGGTTGGAGACCTAAGTGAGAATCTAAATATTTTGTTGACTCAGTATCTCAATGCGCAGAATCTCGGGTTTTGCAGCAATGAGTTGAAATGAGGGAACAGGTGAAGTATCCGAAATTACGACAGGTGTTGTTGAAGACGAGCTTGTAGTGGCTCAATCAGTCGAATGATAAAAATGGCTAAATTATAGTAACAACAAAGAAAAGTTTTGACGGTAGTGGATGAGCACAAAAGTTAAGCGTATAAGTAGAAAGGAGGACGTTTCCGTAAAATAGGAACGACTCACTGATATGGCAAGGTCCGCTGAATTAAATATATTACTACACGGGAGAAAGACAGCTCCAGAGAGCAGGTTGAGAAGATGACCGATAGAGAATTCAACGCGCGACGTGTGATGACGGACGTTGAGTGTTATTACATAGGCCAGTAAGCAGAGCTAAAATATTTCGCCGTCCATTTGCATTTCAAGCCCGAAAATCCGCACAACTCGAGAAGGCAGAGACGATGTGCGGTGACTCGCGTTTGTCCTTGTCGTCGATCAAACTGAAGAAGTGATGGTGATGCTTCCAAACAAGTATACAGATGAAGCTAATAGAATGATTTGTAAAAAATGCACAAAAGTGTATTACAAAGTGTAACTACGAGCTGTGGGCCCTATAAAGCTTGAAAAATGCCAAGGTTCACCAGAAACAACCTGGCCGGATGAAGCATCTTACTGTGAAGGCGCGATAAGAAGAAGCTATATATGTATTCTGGGGTGTGATGTTGGACCTCTAGTTTTATGGAGTTGTCCCTGGGTCTCATGCTATTCCGTCTCTTGAGCATCATTCGAGACGGATGATCAGGGGACTTCACCATTAAAATGTTACTATCAAGTCACTTTTAAGCCGACAACAATCTAAACAGTACATATTCCGAGCTTTCTACCTTTTTCTCGAACAGCTTAAATTTCAAATCGCGGACTGATTTATTGGCATGATGTTACACTCTCTCCATTAGCGACTAGTCCCTTTGGAGATACGGTGGCCGGATCACAGTCCTGTTCTCTAGACGTGGCCGAATGGAACCGTTGTGAAGACGTTGAAAAATACCACGGCTCGGTTGGCTGAAAAGTCGACTCAGTTACACCAGTATGCCGTTATCCTTTTTTGCATTTGCTTTATCATTCACAGAGTTCGGGACAGTGTGCGGAACAGTGCTTCCCAGAACGTCCTCCATAAGAGCCGTTTGAAGCAGGTACCCATCTAGGTTACACGCGGTTTTCAGAGACCTGCGGATGTTCGTGACTTCACGTTCAGCAGCATTAAAGTCAGGTTGGTTCACTCAAAACTGATGTAGTAGAATGTCTAGGACCTTCTGTAGAATTGGGGAATCGTTGGTAGTATTGGCGGCGGGCCAAATTTCGTCGTCTTAACAAAACATTAATCCTAGGAGATGATTAAAAGGGGAACGTCTTTGGTAAAAATCAGGAGTAGAATCAGGACAAAGGTAGAACCTTGTGGTACCCCACTGAGGCTGGAATTGCAGGTACCGTTTACGCGCACACTGCACAGATGATAAACAGGGTATGACTCAAGCCACTGAAAAATTGCCTTTTATCTAATTTTGGAAAAGCATGTTGATTAAAACAGCACGGTCCACGCGGCCGACCGCCCTTGGCAAGCTTGAGGTGTACCACGTCAATTCCATTGGCTTCATCAACTGCTCCAATCTACCGGTCGGCGACTAACAGCACATTTATGGTGCACGGATGGCCTTCGCGAAACACGTGTTGTACACCGGAGAACTCACGTGAGGTGAGGTGCATATGAGATGAGTTCTACACAAGCGCTTCTGGAATATTTGGGACGCTAAGCGGTACAGCATTTGCTCTGCAATCGATGGGACCAATACGCCTACCGCCCTTGAAAACGGGTGTGATGTTCTCGAGCTTCCAGCTTCTGGGTATTGCTTTATGGGAGGCAGATTGTGTGAACATTAAGCCGTGTGCATCGGCAAGCTGATCAGCTACTCTACGCAAGGCCTTACGAGATATACCACCGGGGCCAGGAGAGCTGACCCGGAGGCGCCTGAGTTTTGCAGTCACCGCCGTTGAGAGAGTGTTAACGGTGCGAATGCAATCAGTTTCAATGACAAAACGGATCTAAGGAGGTGATGACGACCGCGCAAAAATACTGATGAAAAACTCAATGTAGATTTCAGAGACCTTCGTATCAGAGCTAATGGTGCCTGATGGGCCTAAAAGTTGTAAAACTCCACCTTTCGACATGCGGGTTGACACCGTTCGTCTAAGGGGGCTGTTAGGATAAGCAATGCAGCGTTTTGTAAGACCTGATCGTGGAGACAACCATGTCAAATTGGCGATGCACGTTGATTCCTCAAAGCGTATATCTTCCGGTCAACTTCGGACCCGGATAATTGGCATCACGTGTGAGCACACGGCTTCTTCAGAATAAATCTGAGTATGTTAGAGCGCAGTTGACTTGGGAGGTTGTTCCATGTGGCGCTCAAGAACGGTGCAGATTCACCAACGGCCGCAGGAAGAACGATATCGAGCCTATCATAGTGGTCACTTACAGAGTGAAGCGAGGGTGTTCATCCACGACTGCGTTGTCAGTGAGCTACATAGTTTCATAATATCCATTTTCTCGAAAGTTCTGCGATTAGTATCCGTTGAGCTGAACGAGTTTACGTGACAAATATAGTCAAGCAGGACGAGTGGGGTAGCGATTGCAAGGTTATCAACCATCAACTCTTTATTGGTGAATATATAGCCCAGGCACTGCGGGCTTTGGCTAGTACGCTTTCAGCCGGATACTATAATAACGTTCATTGGGGGGCTTAAAACGCTTTGGAATAAATAGCTCATTACCAGTAGCGGACAATCAGCCCTTCAATAAACTTCGTGGATCATGAGAACAGGGCAATCCACACACAAAATTTCGAAAATCTGTGACTCTTCGCTAAGAAGCAATTTCCTGAAATATCTGAGTCAAACAAATGTCAGTTTCTGTCACTTCTTCAGGAGATCAGTTGGCGGAAACAAAATCCAGGAGAAGTGATTAACAAACTATTGTTCAACTCTCCTCTTACGGAAATGTTGCGAATTATAGAATAAACTTCAACACATTATTTTACGCGTATGTTATTCCGATTCATAAGCACTGCGTTCATATTGCCAGCTGTTCTGTCCAGTTGACTCAAGGTGTGATGAACGCCTAAGTATGCAGTGTGAGTTCACACTAATAGTTGCTCCGTCCAATTGTTTTAAGTCATGATCAGCAATGGTATGAAAAACACGGAATAAATCAAGATAAACTTGTACTTGGACGATGCACGATATATTACATTGACCTTCTTCAATTCGGGCAAAGACTGGAAAACATAAGGCAGTGGGCGAAAACATAGATTAACAGTCATCAGAATCATAAGCATCCGTAATACGAAGATTGACAGGCTGTAGCTGAAATTGTAAAAGTGGAAATCATTGTTTTCATCCAAGAAATTAGGAGCATAAGAGTTAGTCATTTTCCGTCAGATAAGTGAACAATGACTTGCGTGCACACGGCAGGTCACACTCGAGCCTAGTAAATAAGCAATAAACGAAACGGTACGCACGTTGCTGATGATGGAGTGGGACGTGTTACCCACGTTTACACCATACCGCAGGTTGATACAACCACGCGATAACGCTGACTGTTTTCTACCCAAAATACTGGCAAGAAAACGGGCTCAATGTATAGTTCAGATATATAACTAAATGATAAGCGTGGTGGCATAGATTTAATTAGAAAGTACTTTGATATATAGTGTACAACGCAATGCAAACGCAACGTGGTAGAAAGCTACAGATTCAATTGTCCCCAAAACCAGGCAAAATTGAGCGTTGTCAAACCGTATTTGATTATTGATGAGTAGTGAGGGATTTTAGTATTCACATATATTGATCATTACCCACAACTGAAAACCGAAACCTCCTACTACTCATCAACAATCAAATACGGCTCAACAATCAATGATTTCTGTGATTTCAACTTGGAGAGAAGTCCTGGTCGAGGAAGTCATCGATTGGAGTTAACAGGTAAGTTACTGTCTCTCCTCGAGGCGATCGGGCAGCATGATCATTACTCACAAACGAAAGTTGTTGAGTGTTCACGTGTGATAATTCGGTAGTGAAAAACGTGAGGTCAGTGGCGCAGTGGTAAATTTGGTTGCCTCATGAACGGCGTGTCCGGGGTCCTAGTCCCGGCAGGGATGAAGATGTGCACTACTGACGAGCACTAATGACAGCGAAACTCGAGTCTAGTGCTTCTTTTCGAAATGGGCAGAATGCATCGTATATGGCAATGGAATTGTGGGTGATGTTCAACATATATGAAAGGCAAAATCCCCAACTTCTCAGCAATTATTAACATTCATTGTGAGAAGCAAATCGTTTCACCAGTGCTTGGTCACATTGACCTGAAGTACACTAGAGTCACTTGAATTGCAGACTTTTGGGTTATCTGCGGGTAGGACAGCGCTGCTGGGAACAATTGTCCAGCAGGTGGTCAACGCAGATAAAAAACAAAAACGGTATAGTACTGACCCTTCTGCCATTCCCGCATAAATCAAACAGGGAGACAGAAGATCTGATCCGGTTTCAACTGTAGAAGTAAATGGAACAAAGTCAAAGGCGTTGGAAAGTACAAAAAAGATAGCAACCAAAATGAAGTCATTTTCTTTCATTTCTGTCAGAATTTCCATGAAAATCAGCATATTTGTAATGCAAAACCGGTCAGTAAGAAGGCCATGCCGAGTGAAGGGCAGAGGTTGTTCAGTAGAACGTGTACGAGCAGAGCACGCATTAATAAGTGCACCGTTATCTTGTGTGGCATGCTGGTAAGGCCAGAATGTACCGGTCAACCACCTTGAAGGTTGACGTGACAGTAGCCTTTTTTGCACTAGGGAGAACGCCAGTCTACGGCGTCTGATTAAGCAACTCATATAGGGTTTCTGTCAACCCAACAGCTGCTTTTTGGGGATACTGCGGTGCAATTCGTCAGGACCAATTGCACCATACGAATTAGCCTTGCACAAAATTCCTCCGCAACTAGGGCAGAACACTCGGTGGTACGTGGTGGTTGCCGAAGGCTCTGCATTGTTAGAGTAGAGTACCAACTGACTGTCTCATAGTATTGTGTGTGTGAACTGGCCGAAACTAAAGTTCAGAAGAGGTCTACTCTTCTAGTAACCCGAAAGAAAGGGTTTGAATGTGGTCCGGAGAACATTTAGCAGTCGGCAGCATATAATGTATGTATCCGTTTCAACGGTGAGGCTCCCACTAAGAGCAGCTTGTCTGAAACTGTTTACTACGTATCTACATCTGCTCACACTTCATCTAGCAAGTGATTCACTACGTACTAACGGAACGGCATCATTTTATTCTTGTACACTGCTTATATAGATTGGCACTTGAAACAAAAAGGAAAAGAGAAAACAGGACTATATCTCACGTAAACACTTCTCGCACAAATTATGTATATGGCCATTCGTAATAACCTGTTCACCCTGGCAAGCCGTCAGGCTATAATTTATGGTAGTCATTACTGGCAATTTACTTGGCCGGCATACAAAATCTCTCCACAGAATACTGTGGAAAAAATACTCCCTCGTTTACCTTACATAATAGCATGAAAACCAGAATGACATTGGTCGTTGTCTCTCCTGCCGGAAGCCTCACACATCCAACAGTTGTAACTGTTGCGTGATACGGAATATATGCTCCAGTTTGAACACTGACCCCATAAAACGGAGTTTTGATTATCACGTGGCAATCATTCTAGAGGTAGGTGCCTGATACCTAATTATCGCGCAATATTATAACAATTGCTGCGAATATATTATACTTCATTGAAAAAAAACATTAATACCGCGTGAAGTTTCTGTCAAAAATATGACATGCACATTATTCTTCATATTACATGTGGTCACTCCACAATTTCCCATTTAACACATGAGATTGCGCTCTTTCTTTTACTTCACCGACCACCCGTTATGCAAGGAACATTTTTGCGATGATTGGACGCTCGAAACATCGTATTGCGAGATTGTCAGCTTTTTGACGTTTCCCAGCAATCGACGAGGTCCCACGCTGAAGTCCGCTCAATTCTCCGCCAGTTTTTGGAGCTTTCCGTCTTTCCTTGCCCAAACTGAACAATTTCGACCTTTTTTCTATCAAAGTTACGTCAAATAATGGCGAATTCTTTCGAAGATGAATTTGCGTGTATTCTCCCGCGTGACCTTGAAATAGCTGAAAGGTCTTCTTTGTCTAACGGTGTGAAAGGTAAATTAATGTAACATCCCATATTTTGGGCTGAATCTGTGGAACAGGCAAACAATGTTCTTTCCTGGCGTGTAACCCAAACGTCGTAACCTATGACCCTTTTCCCTCTGATCACGCCCCGTTTTGCCGACAGATTTCATGTTCGTCTTATGTATCCATTTGTTGCTTTGTACGGCATGTTAATATCTGCGATGTTTGCGCACACCCGAATATGTTTCTTGTAAGTGCGTTGAGAAGTATCTTTAATAATAATAATGATAATTATAATGAACCGTTTATTTTTTTGTCGACCTACATGTTCAAATAAAACGTTGTTTTCTTCAAAGATCTTCTGTTTCACTGGTTAACTGTACTTGTAAATTACCTACACGCGCCTACTTCGAACAGTGTGAGAAACACTTAAGTCACTTAGTCCGATTGAATGATGGATGATGAGTCTATCTACCGGGTGGCCCTTATCGATGACGACTGGATCTACTAGGGAAGGAACTCGGCCAGAATGGTGTCGCGTAGTGACGTGTACACGTGTCCACGCTCTTCGTCGTATCAACACTGATAAGTACGTCGAGAATCCGCTTCCAAAATCCCGAGGACATACTGATGACCAGTTTATCTTGGATGCTTCGAACTCACCCACCATAGGTAGATGAAAAACTCTGTAATCCTGGGAAGTTCCATAGGCTTAAGAGCAGCACATCAACGTCAAAGGCGATGGATAAAGAAGCCCAACAAATAACCTCCAACGGGGGTGAGTCGTTGGCACCAAATATTAATCGAGGCCACAGATCATCACACTTACCAAAGGACCGAAATTTCCGGATAAGCCTGGGTGCAAGGTTGTTTTGCATGAAAAACTACAGGGCCCCCATTATCCTTCGAACGTGGTCAGCCTGGTAAACGGAGTAACTTGAGACACCCAGTTCACTACCACTGATATTACTTGGAAACCATGTTAACAGGAAAACAAATATTCGCGGCTGAATGCTATGAAATAAATCTGTCATTTCCCATAATTTGCTGGACAAGCTCAGATGATTTGCATACATGGGTTGAAAAGCTACCTCCCTATACTCTTTCAAGAGAAAGAAGAGAAAAGAGAGTTATTGATTTTGTTAAGGTTTGTTGCATTATTTTGAGATTGCTTTGCCTT
>LUCH01018659.1:0-12511 GCA_013368495.1 Paragonimus heterotremus | reverse complement strand
CCTCAAGTTGACTTGATAGTGATAGCAGCAAGCTGTATTGAAGTGTACCTTTGACGTTAGGCTTTTCTTCACCTTGATATCGTAAACCTATTGGCAGACTGGTGAGACGCCGGTGAAATTGGACGATCAAATTTATTATCTAATCGATAACCCCGTGATCAGGACTTCTCTGTGAGTTTGAAGTAACTGTCTTCATTGAACCAACTGAGCATCGTTTGAATCAGTATTGTTCATTCTCCTTTCGAAATGATCGGGCAACCTGAACACTATTCACACAAGGTTGTGGTTGAGCGTTTAGATTTGATTATTCAGTCATGCCTATTGTGAGGTTGCTGGCATTGTGGTTAACACACCAGTCTCACAAGCACGAGGGTCAGAGTGTAAACTCCGATCCGGACCAGGATATGCGCTACTGATTAACTCTAATAAGAGCGAAACTCGAGTCTAGTACTTCCTCTTGAAGTGGGCTAGCCGAAAGGCTTATCTGAATGCGAAGGCTGCGATCGAGTATGGGTGGTGTTCAATTTTGAAATATTGAAATATAGTTTTAACAGTAATTCGTGGTAGTTCATATGTAAATAGAAGTGTATGACTAGCACAGCTTCGATTGAAGAAGTAACTTTAAATATAGGCGACAAACGTGAGGAGAAGATGAGTTCATGTTAATGGCAAGTTGGTGCGTAGGAGTGGTCGTCTTTCCAAGTGCTGCGTAGCACTGAACAGTTATTCAGTTGGATGGACCGCGTTCATTTTCAACAGAACCTGTTTGTGGTGTAACAAGAGCTAAGCGCCGTCAAACCACGAACACGGTTAGGTGTGTGCGTGTGTGTTGGACCGACGTTAGCGTAGCTAACAGTGTTGGAATTGTCGACAACATCAGGCGGCAATCGAACAAACACGGTGACTATTGTAGTCAGGGATAATTTTCGAAGTCTGTAACGCAAAATATCAACGATAGACCCAAAGTAAGTGTCGAGTAAAAACATCGGAATAGTATTTAGTATGAGCACGAACTTTGTAAATTACTTACGCTAATTATTGAGCTGATTTGGATAAATGAACTGAAGGTGTTGTGTCATGTAGCATAGAAATCTTAGTGAATAAATAACCATCGATCATTTTCAGACGTCACAAACAAATCACAAGAGTGTACGAAGGTGAAGAAAGCAGCCAACCAACCAACAAACCAAATTATGACCACATATATTCTGTCTGGCGAAGAAGGTGTGGAACAGCAGCACAAAACCTCTCTCTTCTGGTTTAGGATAACTTCCATAGTGACTGGAATTTTTGACTCCAACTCTCCAGTTCCACATTCACTTATCGGAATCCACACAACTCTTGGAATAACGCAATCACACCATCAGGCTTCTCATATGGAAAATTTAGCCGGAGGGACGGTTAACCACCGACTGATCTTCATGGAAGAGCACACAGAGAGAACGCGACAGACAAAACTGGAACAGGTTAAAACAGTGTAAAGATCAGACTGACGATGTAGTAGTGTGATAATCAACTGTTTTGACCGCATATAGACTGTGGGCAGCAGACACAATCGACTATGAGATTATGTATCGATGTGTGTTGAACTGATGAATCGAAGTTCAGACTGCTCTGCGTTCATCCCATAGGCCACTCACTACGACGTTCAAGGAATGCATTGCAGTGACGAACAATCGAGATCGCGATATTAAGCTTGTTGGAGATCGGACATTAGAGATGACGGTATATCTTGAAATATTTTCGGGATCTTGCGGACGGTAGGAATGCAGGCAATGATTGTTTGCTAGCTGAACTAGGGTGGCGCCGTATTCGTGTTTGATAATTTCGCTTCTGTACTGTGATTGCCGGGAAGCTCGACTATTGCAGTTACAGTCTTATTACGCTACATCATATCCCATTGAAAATTTGTGGAGTGCGATGAGAAATGACCAGAAGCTCCGTCTCTGTGTGTATCACAAGATGGTTTATTGAATATTGACTCAGACACAATAACGATTCAACGAAGATGTCAAATCAGTATACCGGAGGATCTGGTCGAGTTTGCATTTATCAATATTGCCACTTATAAGTGCAGAAGGTTTGTTTCTCATTCCCAGCACCATCCGATGGATAGGCTGAACGCTTGAGACGTGAACCTTTCTTATTCTCCGCTGGAAAAGACCTAAAACAATTTTGAAGCTATATATCACAATCTGCCCATTTACAGACAACCATAACTCGCATTTCTCGTCCAGTTTGTATTCATTACGAATTGAATTAGTATCACAGACGGAAGCGTGCGAGTTTGTGAGTAAATGTCACAGCCTTCCCTACATTAAGACAGATCTGTCTGTTTGAGAAAGCCATGTTCCTAAAAGACAATCCACATTATTGTATCTATCTTCAGACGTATTCATGTGACGATCTCATTAGACATTAAATTATCATAATGTCAATATGTGTGAATATGTTTGCGATACGGTTTCTCGGATAGCAGTCAGTTATAAAATAATGCTTTCCACTGAATAAACTTGACAGACGTCATGATCATCATCCATCCTTCAGCATCACTTAATTTAGTCCTTTCAGTTGATTACAGAAAACGATATTGTAACTACTGAATGCCTGAGCCCCAACGGATGAAAAACTAAAGTTAACAATGATCTGCTATTGACCGAACATTACTATTCCTCTCCCAATCAATTAACACTATGTCCAGTATTATATCACACGATCAGACAGCAAGTGTTATCCTTATGAAGCTGTCTGATCACAAAATCCTCATATCACCGTAATTGTAGTGAGAGAGGGAAATTGCTACTAATGAAATATCCTAAGTGTCGAAACCTGATTTTGCTTATTGATACTTCATTTGTTATCAGTGACGATGAATAGTAGCAAATGAAATTATCATGGGAAATCAAGTTGCAGCAACTTGGAGACCGTAGATCAGGTATTTCAATTTACAATCAACCCAACACATTTGAATGTGTTAGCCAATCAGCGATATTACAAAATAGATACAGAACAAGCGTTCACCTCAACTTGTGTGTTGAATTAATAGTAGGTTGTCAAGATGTTCACAAATTGTGTATCAGACGTGTGAAGTCTGAGGCTGAATGCAAAACGGATCACAAACTAACATGGACTAGGTTGTGCATTCAATTTTCCTTATTGGTTAGCAGTCCGTCAACCGTATACCCGTGGTTCCTGTTTGGATAGATGTCGAAGGCGTTTTATTGTGCTGTTGTGGTTCTTCTCTACGGTTCTCCAACATCGAATAACACAGACAGTATATGACAATAGTTCAGAGATCAGATCACGGCTATAAACAACGAGATGATAGAGGTTTAGCGCCTGAAACGCTCGCGTTGGTTGGACGATAGAAAATCCATTCATATCACACCTGATACGAGTGGAGAATGGGGGTTTACATCTTTCACCATGAACCCAAGCGATGAAGATGAAAGGACAGTGTACCGAAATATTCGTCGTTACTCCGCTGGATAATTTTCAAGAATCAAGGAAGACTGGTGGAAAAATCAAGTTGAGTTCATCCCGGGATAAACGGACCGCCATCAACACAAATAATACTACGAATCGCCTTGGGAGACATTTTGGTAATCTGTCAAGTCTGCCAGGATAGTATTTGACAGGGACGATGGTTTCGCTTGTAAGCAACCAGAAGATATCACAAAAGCCTGAAACATGCGTTTTGGTAGCATAATACACTGGGCGGTCAATACCAACTGGATGATCGCCAACAGCTCGCCGCAACAGAATATCAATGCGTTGCTTACGACCATCCCAAGATTCAGTTGTGATGTGGACGACTGGTGGGAAATTGCGAAACTGAATATCCTGAGGAAGAATGAAATGGATTGCTAGAAGGTCGTCCAAAGTATGGCAGCCCAGCATTGGAACGTGCTCCACTTCATTTGGTTCATCCCATTTGGGAGCAGGAAACAACGCATGACTTGTTTGAAGATGCTCTGATAGCACATTTGTTTGAAGATAAGAGGAATTAACATGACATCAATCTACTAAAATTTGTTGGAACGATTCCAGCCAGAATCCAATGAAACCGACTCAATGATAATGTTTCAGAGACAAAAAGTTCTCAGGAGCACTGTAGATCTCGCGTAAGTCTCAGTGCGATTCACATGGGTTCCGCTGGCTGACAGATTCAAAACAGGTGTCGTGAACAGAATCTATTGCTCTATGTCCACTGTGTGGACTTCATCATAGTCTTCTATTGTGCTGCCAGTGAAACATAACAGAATGTGCTTGGTGCATCTAAATATCTAGGTGAGTTTATCAATTTGATTAAAACTCTATACGTGGATATGAAATCAAAGGCGCAACCATGTGGGTTAACTTTTGATCATTTTAACATTGTGGACGTCGTGACTCAAAGTTGTGTATGAACCACCAACCTGATTAGATTAAACTTGAGTACAGTGTTAAATGATTCTCTTTGGAAGACTGTGTCCAAATTGAATGTCACATAGAATGTCGTTGACTCGGTACTCAGCGTGTGACTACTTTTGTCCGGACTCACAATTCGATTGATTTCACATGATTTTATTGAGAGACGATAATGACAACGAGAGTGAACAGGAACCTCAGCGATTGGCCACAGTTTTATTGTGCACTGAATGGGAATTTAAACTGTATGGAAAAATCGCACGGTGAGGCGAAACACAACACTGCTGGTATTTGAAACCACATTCTTGCTCACATCGGAACACGGCCATAGAAACTAAGTATTGTATATGCGAAACGTGCCCTGTCAGAGCCATCTTCATCTGTACTCGCTAACGCGTGTCCCGGTAATCAAATAGTCCCAAGAATTTTCAAACACTACGGAACATCACCGAGCAGAAGTGGACGGAATAGAACACTGCTGATTCTAGATCACACTACAATACGAATGTCGGATGACTGTCGAATAGATGCTGAGGGAACAGCTGTACCGGAAAGTAATAACGTCAAACGGAACTCTAGTGGTCAGTAGCTGCAGTACTAAATAATCATCCAAATAAGACTTCTGCGTTGTAATTTCGACTGTAGGCCATGAAAGGATGTGGTCTCGAAATGAACCGTCTGAAGTGATACTATCCTGGTGGGTGTCCGAATGTTTAATGGAAGAAAATGATGTGGTCGTGAATTCACCCACGTGGTACGCATGTGAACCATAGACGCCGTAGATCCTGCTGATATGTCTCTATGGCCAGGCAATGAGTGCGGCCGCTAATACATCGTCCATCTTGGTTGTTAGACTATCAGCATACTTAAGGCCCACAGTCAACGAAGTGACGACGGTGAGTAAGTGAAACGCAGGTATAACAGCTGCCAGTAATTTCCGTATATTTCAAAGAACGATCACCGTCGTCCGGTAACTTACCCCTTCTCTTCTTCCAAATGTTGGGCCAGTTGAACAAAAATGTGCCCGTGACTTTCCCATGAGAGATATGCCGAAGCATCGAACTGACATGCCTCGCCCAATTTTTTTATCAGGATCATTTATCTAGCCTTGTAAAAGTTACTTACGATGATCCGGGATGATGATTATCTCCAGTTCACTGTTAATGGGAATATGATGATTTCGTGGTCACTACGACTAACTATAGAATTAATTTACAGATCATTAATCCTACATTTTTCGGTAGCTAAGACGTGATTTAGCCCTGACGCATTCTGACGGGCCGTGCGCCATACGAACTCTCTGAAATTCTCTTTTAACCCGCGGCTGAGCAGTACAATTAAAAAACAAACGATCCACGTTTTTATAAACATCGCTGGCTTCGAATCCAACATCAGGGTAGACGAAACCTTCCACCACTAGGATTTGAGAAAATTGTGTGAAAGTCAGCCTGCGTGTGGCGGTAATAAGTAAGCGATGGTTGACCAACGAAGTGAATGTGGATCGGCGAGTCATACTGATTATGACTGAAGTGCGTAGCCTATCATATGTCTTCAGGCGATCCCAGAGAAAGTGGGTCATGTAACTCAGATATTTTGAACTCTGTCAATTCAAACAGCTAACCGTCCATGTTTCGCACATTGGCGATCGCAACGGTATATATTTTACGTAGTTTGCTAATTTCGTCGTCGTTATCGTCTGCCACACACTAGGCTCCTATTGTATCGGCAGTGAATTGGCTTATCCTTCTGCGCATTATACGAAACTCCCCCATTTTGTAAAGAAGAGATGAGACACTGCTTTAATACTACCTGATAGAGGTAATCACAGATTATTGTTTTCGTGAATCCACGTTTGGTCGTTTGAATCTCTGTGTACCTCCCCTACTGGGAAGCTGGCCGAGCTGTGTTATTTCAGTGCTCGTGCCCCTGTTTCCAATTATGATGACAGCTACCTCTCGCTTTTTGATTTTCGAGTTGAAGTGGCTGTTAAATCATCACTCAAAATTCCAGGAAGTCTTCAATGTACATTATTACTCACGAACATGTGATCTGTTTCCTCGAAATTGCTCTGCATGGAATAGGATAGCATCTGGAATTTGGTGATGAATGGCAGGCCGAGTCAGCAGGGCTTGGTCAATCATGCACTGGGTCAAGAAGGACAGTCACGAAAATCTAAATGCATGTCAAAACCTATCACTTGGAAATCAGAAAGCACAGATTTAGCGACTATGGACCTCCACCAGTTTAAAATACGGAGTGCATTGGCGAACGATTTTTTGGTCTCTAGAGAAAAAATGAACGACAATGCTTCTTCGTCTTCTGTTTAAATCCACGGATGAACGGTCATTTAAAAACATTGATAAACTTGTAAACGCCTGGAAGTCGTCTGGTCGGGTTTTCATACCAGTCGTGATTAGCTTATTGTAAAACAAATATTTCATATTTGCCATTAAGTGAGGCAAGGAACAGTCCAGAAAATCCGCTGCACTTTGTTTCGGTCTTCCGAAGGAGTCGCTGTGAAAGCCTGATGAAAACTTTGGCAAGATGCAACATCATGAGGTGATCAACAATAACGGCCTTGCCGTGCGCCTTCCAAGCCGGTAGCTTTTGTGACACTCTCAGGGAGTTTGAATACGACTAATGTTTGTGTGTTGACCACATGTGGATTGGACACAGTTGTTTTAGGTGTGCTTACGTGCACATCAACAACCAACTGGGGCGATGTGTCCACTAACAATAAGTGAAGTGTATATCTCCACTGCACTAGGGAATGTTAGCAACTTTCTTCTGTTGCGTAGAATCCGTCCTCCACTGGCAAGACACAAGCATTATATTATTAATCTGTAGTGAATCAAATTAAATGGGTGCGTTAAGCAATCTGACAGGTTTCTCACTAGCACAGTACTGCGCATGATGACCTGTAAACAAGACGAGCTCGTTTGCATCATTTCTATAGAAACAGCCATAATGCTTATACGACTGTTAAAGTATCCAATGAGGAACAAATAGTGTGCACTCTTGCGTTACAATCAAACACACAAATCGTACTCAATATCAAGCAGCCCTTCACCCTCGTAGCATGCCAATGATATTTCTGCTGGTCAACACTGATACCGTTGCAGACCATTTTTCACGAACTGGTTCATTAGACTAATCAAACAAGAACGTATAACACTTTCGGAGCTGTTAGCAGACGTGATTTGATGGGTTTTAGGAAGTTCAGCGCCACCCGTTCAACTACAGATTCGAAGACTCCGCTCACATATAAACAGTGGCATTTTACAACAATGAACCGATTAATAGGTTTGGACATATGCAGCTTGTTGACGGTGAATGATCTAGTTAGACAGTCAGGTGAATTTATCAAAGGACTTCCTTCAGAGTTAGATCCGCAGTTGTAGCTGACTTTTCGCAATCCGTGGGATTGAAATCTATGTCAAATACAATTTTGGTACACCGAATTGCTTCATGTCAGTTTGTTTCGTCACTTCTAGGTTTGTTCTCCATTTACAGCACACCTTTTTATCTATCCATCAGATTAAGTGTTATTAGTCTAGCTGCCGCAGAATATGCCGGAGTTTGTTTACATATTACACAACTGTATCACTCTGAGTCCCCAGGAGTACTACTTTCCCAGTACTCTCTGAATGTCCACCTACTATTTACATATGTTTGCTTAGTTAGAAGAAAGAGTAAACTTTACGATGGTCACACAATAATCTTACTAATTTGAAGCGAACGAAGAAAGTGATGCACAGACACTGGAAGTTGATAAGCTGTGAGTAGCCACGCTAGTTCAAATATAGTAGTTCATAAGTAAGATTCTGCAAATCTTCAAGTAGGCTCTACTTGCGTTTAATCCTGCATTTAAGTCGGAAATACATTTCTGGATCTGTGCAGGGCGATACACAATCAGTATTAAACTATCATTTTTAAGAAAATTTGTGATTTTACCACCCAAACCGCCCATGGGTTTTGTGGACTGAAAGGCCATAACCTGTAGTTCACTGGCAGTATCAGCAGGCGTGCCAGAAACAGAAACACTTTGAGCTTTGGGACTATGAAATCTTAGGAAACTATCGGCCAGTAGTCACCTTTTTAAGAAGTCGTCCAGTAGGAACCAGTTCATTCGCAACTGAACCAAGGCTTTTTCTACTTTGCAAAAACAACAAAGATTCGCCCAAAACTTACTTAAAAACGAGCGGTCTTCTTCCTACACAAATAGGATTGAATAGCTGGCTATATTCTTGTCGTTACTCATTTATGTTATTTGACCACAAATGAAGACCGGATACCAGTGATCCATTGTAAAAGGGAGGGAAACTCATATTTGTTATTTATTGGCCCACCTTGAGGAGATGCTGCTGACTATGTTTGGAAAAGTGAATAAATAAATTTCATATGTGAATAAGATTCATTAGTTCGTCCTACAAATTAGACGAGGAAAGTTTGCTCAAGATGATGCTTCGAATGTATCTAAATATGTAACACTCAGCTCCACACTGGAAACACAGATCCGCAACCTTATTGAACAGACCCATGCAATGACGATCGGAGAGTACAGTTGAAAGATCTGTTCTGAAGAAGAGCTGCGTGGACTAGCGTACACTGAAACGTTAACAGCCTTAAGCTACTTATGTAAAATATGTTCCTGTTCTACCTCAAAATGCCAATTGTCAAGACTGAACAAACGGAACTAACATTGTTTCAATTTGATTGTTAACGGCAACCGCAGTCAGTCAGCAGCTTCAATTCGAATGTCTTTTAAATGTACCGTTGGTTGACAGTTAATAAGTTAACACATGAGAAAACACCGGATATGAAACATTTTTTGGGTAGCGTGATGAGCTTCGTAAGAGGTATCCTTGTTCCACAAAGAACAGTACTTACTGACCTTCCTTGAATAGCTTGTAGAGATTCAAAGTTACTCAGTAATCGCGGCACGTTTCATTAAACTGATAGCCTGATTACCTCGTTGTTTTGGGAATACTTATGAACCTCCTTCGTCATAAATTTTGTTATTCGGAATGAGCACGATAAGATACTAATTCACAGCACATGATTCGAGACATTTCACGTGAATTTGAAAGTAAGAAAATCGTGTGTTGACAGTTCTGTTCGATGTTGAATTTATCAATGTAACAAGATAATTGGGGTACTTTTTATGACCTCGTTTTTCCTGTGTTTGAAACATTAATTGTATCAATGAACCGTGGTCGCTGCTCTTTCATTTTATGCGTAAAAGTCGATTAGGCTTGAACACACTTGAGCAAACGCCTTTGAAGATGCAGTGTAACTTACTTGAGTACAAACTATGTAATGTCTCTCTTTTCTGATCTTTATTCAAGTACCTGATTCTTCTCGGTTGGCGTCTATGAAATCAATCCTGATTTGGCGTCAATCACATGGAATAGACTTACATGTTGTATGCATTTTCCTATCCGAAAACCTGCTGCCTTATTAAATCTTTTAATTTCTCACTTAAAAATCGAGTATGCAAAGTGCCCTACTCAATACTGTCAAAACCTAACTTCAATACTCCATTTCGGAAGTTTACCGAGTTGCATTAGTATTCAAGATAACAAGCCTTATGATACGTTTTTTTACTGTTTATAATAAGTTTGAACATATCAAGCCTTCTTGACTGCGTATTGTCCTCCAGCAGTCAGCTACTTTGTCTTGTGTGAAACAGTCGTTCGCATAACATGTAGACTGCTGACTGAGTGATGATTCCGCTGTGCCCTTTGCTGAAGCCACTAATCCTGCTTAGTGATTATTCTAACACTTTTCTGTCGAATGTCAGGCGAAAACTGTCGTGATTTTTCGTTGCTGTCCTCAACTATTACCTTTTTCTCGTTTTCTTCATCTATGGCGATTTGCTTCGTTGCTTCTCTTCATCAGCAGTCTCGACTGGCGGCGAATTTCAGGTTTCTTTTAAGGTATGAGTTAGGAATCCCATTCTTTGCTTTTGATGTTGACAAAAGTGAAATATTACGTTCTCTATCAACTTAAGCAAATGTTGGAGAGTGCCGCGCTAATAGTATCATTTCCAACATTACCAGAGACTTGTAGTGGTTTTTTAAATCATTCAGATACATACCATAGCCTGTGTATAGTGTCCGATGATATTTCAACTCGAACCCTTGCGTTATCACTTCGCAGCATTATTTGGAACCGACAAAGTGCAGCAAACATATTTAACCGTTTTACACAAATAGCTTAACTTTTCGTCCACAACCCACAGAACCGTAACCGTCAAAGTTATCGATACACAGATTCTACGTCCTCTACCACATCCGATGTTGTTTGAACTCAAGGTGGTGCACTGATTTCAGTCGCAAAGACCACAGGTAAATTTTGATCGATATTGCGACCACAAATGGTATAATCAGTCGGATGTAGCCTATTTTAAATTCGCTCTAAACTGTCTAATAGTATGACTCACTCGGTAGTTCACGGGTGACCAGAGAACGAGAAATAAATGAGACCTGTTTGAGCATGTAAAAATATGTCTGCACCACAGAATTATTAAACAAAAATAAGCTGATGATTTCATCGTGCTTGCCGTTAAGTTCTACACGTGCAGTATAATAAAACAGCTTGCGCCTTCATTCTGGCTGCTTACAAGCGTTAACACATCATCGTTGCCTGCAGTAGTTTCTATTAGTGATATATTAGTGATCTACAAGAATCCTTACGTTCTGTAACTTACGAAAATAACGAAATAACGGATGAAAGACGAATATGAATCTTCTGAACGGAAACCGAGATAGATGCATCGTAAAGCGTTACAGGAACCGCAAAGCAAGGTACATTTTGAGTAAATTTCAAGATTATTTTACTGTCTATTGAATCATTTGAGTCCAGTTGAAAGTGATGGTGGCTTGCCTTTGAATTGAGTATCACTCTGCTTTTCGGAACTGAAAACTAACCGTTGCAGTTCGTCTGGCTTACCTCTGAACGTTGCAATTCCAGCAATAATTAATACCTTGAATTAGTTTCATTCGTCAAATTTCTATAGTTCGTAATCCATGGTATTCTGTACCATCCAGCTCTTTTCAGAGTAACGCTGGTTGAAAAGTCGACAAGAATTTGTGATTGTGTGATGAGCATAAAAGAAGCCCTGTGCGCCCGTAACTGAGTTGCAATTCATTGTCATCTATCGGAAATGTGTTTTCCTAAATATGAATCTGACGACAACATTACAAGATTTAAAGCCTGACAAAACTTTGTGGATTCGAACAAACGAACAGCCATCAGTTGATCAAGCAAGTGATTATTCCCTACTTATTATTCACCAGGCGAAAGTGTGCAAATTTGGAGGAAGAAAATGTATCAGTAAAACTAACCATTTCGCCAGTTACAATAATTCTGGCATATCACAGCCAACCATCAAACCAATCTGCCATGTTCACTTCCACTTTCTGTTGCTTAGGGAACACATCGTGTGTGAAACTTTCTCGGTAAATATAGAGTCCTTGAAATGGAACGACTTGCATATTTGCCGAGTTAGTGCCAACCGAAGTGTCGTGCAAATTTTAATGATCTTAAAGTTGGCGTCAACTTTGAATCCTGTCAAGTATACAAGAGCTGAGTCAGGCTTATCACTCTAAAGATACGCAGTCGGAGGATGTAATGATGTCTAAAGGTCAGCGGTTGAGCGAACTGGGCCAAAGGTTAGTGGTATAGAAAAGTCAGTCACTAGCACCATGAAATATGGCATCAAATGTAGCAGAACTGGTTCAACACAAACTTTCCGGAAATTAGTTAAGAATAAATAGATACATCGTGAGTTGATGTGGTAGGTGCGAGCAAGACACGGCAATTGTATCGTCGAACATTTGGAGGAAAATGATCGTACGAGATGGCAGACTAGACATATTGTGTAAATTACAGAACAATTCAGCGACGGCAATAGATTTGATATAATGATTTTCTGCAATATAATAGTAGCTAACTCTCAGCAATGTTGTTTCCCTTAAGGTATCTGGATTCGATGTCAATTAGTAGATATCCTAGTATCTTGCAATTCACCCCGACAACCTCTGCACTAGATTGGACACAACTTCTGTTCGTACAACTCAAACCCACGTCCTTCGAC
>LUCH01018658.1:0-12589 GCA_013368495.1 Paragonimus heterotremus | reverse complement strand
GCTGGCGAGCGTTGTCCACCGTTTGACGAACAGAGTTCTTTTTATGTGAGTATCAGCCCTCCAAATACTTTTTCCCATATCTGGAAGACAACAGTGCTACAATCATTAAAAAAGGACTACTGAATATTCACTGGAGAGTGCTTCAAAACTTCGACACTTACGCAGTCGGTAGTACGATATGTAGTCTTGTGAGTGCAACGGCCCTTTTTCTGACTACTCTCGTAAAAAGGAAACTTAAAACAAAGGTTCACTGTTTGAATGAACAGATGGAAACTTATTAGAAACTTCCTTATGCTGATCACCCTTTACAGTTGAAAATAAGATGTCAACACAATTGGATGTATTAAGAGAGTGTGTGCGGGATTATGACAAAATTGACCGTCCGGATACACTGTGCATAGAAGTGGACGAAGACTACAAACTACCACGTTTGATTATTAATCCGTTGTAGGATATCCGCACCAAATTTAGTACGAATGAAGTCAAACAGTTTGAGCGTCGTGTTTAACATGTTACTGATAAATGGATTGAGAACAACACAACGTTACGAGCAAGCTGTAATACTCTATGTTTGTTGTGACAACACTGCTGAGGAAGGCCACCCTAGGTGGTTGAAACGTAGAGTATTACAACTTGCTCGTAATGTTGTGTTGTTCTCAATCCATTTATCAATAGCGCGTTTGAGGTTTAACATCGCTTCGAGTGCATACTCGGTTTAGGTACTCGGTTGTTCGTCCGTCTTGGTATTTAGGCTGCAAACGTTTCACCTACAGACAACGTGACATCATGAATGCGTAAATGTTAAGCGTATAGGTCTGAACGCGCTGATGACGCCATTTTGTTTGATGATGAAACGCCTATACCCAAAATCCAAAGTTAGCCGAACAGCTGGATATGCAAACCATAAAACTAAGCTACAAACTCCACCACTATTCTCAACGATTACAAACATACTCCATTAGAAAGGTATGATCACAGGTTGATATGGATGACATACAAAATGAAAACAAAAGTGCACTTTGGGGAGCACCAGATGTATTCAGTAAATCGGGTGAATTGATCACAATTGGTAAAATATAATGGCGTCGCTCATCAGAATGCTAAACACTTCAGGAATGTGAAGTGACGCTCTGCTCAATGCCGTCAAATGCATAGCCATAGTCTAAGGAACATTTGCGAAGACGATTTTCCAGCAAGCAATCAGAATTGAATAAACTAGAAGTAGAGCATCAAGGATAGAAAGTGAACAACAAATAAACTGGTTATAATCTGTACTGTTCATGAACTCAGTTTCATTCCTACCTTCTCAATGAGCCGAAAATGGTCCTTTTTTACTGAGTTCCTGCAATAGTTAAGCGTCAACATTACTCTCTGATACATTACTGTCGCCAATGAGTACGTGAGGCGTACTCAACTTATAGCGATTCCAAGTAGCCACTGAAGATGAGTTACACTTGATCGATCCAGTGATAAGGGACAATGTGCCAACCAATCCTTAACATCAAGCTGTCCAGTTAGACCAGTTGGATTCAAAATCATTGATAAATCAAAGAACTAATAACAACAACAACCAAAGAGCTTTTCAGACTGACCCCGATAAAATCGAATTCTGCCGCACAAGTGTACATCCGAGTGTGAAATGTGCGGAAAGTCCCGTGAAGTTGGAGTTTCTCACGTAGTAGATCCAAAATGTGACCTCCATCATGAGCGGACGCGGGTGTAGGATACAAAAACCGGGTGATTACCAGACCGGGAAATACTGTCAAACCGATGGCAACAGCCAGTGGCCAAATAAGAAAACTGAGCACAACACGATGGGTGGGTATTTCTTCAAAAAGATAGAAAGATAGATGGTGCACAGAAAATATGAAAAAATGAACTGATTCTCACAATACTGATATCATATGTTAGCTCGCAAAAGAGGTAAGCAATCCTGCAGAACTTGCAGATGACACTCCTGTGAATAAAGGGTCGTTTCTTAAACATCCGATGGATAAGATGGTCAAGAAGTAGGAAGGAGAAAGGAGCCATACAACTTTGTGGTGCCACGACACAGCACAATCTAAACTGTCACAGATCGTAGTGTAAATATGATCCGACGGTAAACTACATTTTTTTTATCTCAAAAATCCGTAGTAATAAAAATAATAATCTGTATGCCTACTCCCAGTTCTGAGTGGCCCGTCGCTATCTCATTAAGACACGGGATATTCAGATCTTTGTATCTATAGTAAACCACAACAGTATGACGAACATCCAGGCACCGTCAGGATTTGGAGGGGAAAAGAGAAAGATGGTTTACAAAAGTCACTTCGTTGCTGATTCAACCATTCTCTATGACTCAGAAAGTTAGACATAAGCTACAAGTATTGCTGTTTCAGGTCGACGCAAAAGCTACTCCTTTCGAACGCCGTCTGTGTGTTAATTACAAACTGTGTAAAGCTATCTTAAAACGATGGTCCGGAACTACCACAATTGGTCTGTTTATCCTATTGTATATGTATACATAGTATTGGCCAAATGAAGTGGCGTAGTTGCCACAATATAAGATGAAAAAGGGATTTTTTAAGGCAAACAAAAGGGAAGATGTAAAGGGAGGAAAAAAAAGAAACTACACCAATGTGTATAAAGATTTGCAGCACGAACGCCATAAACTTCTATTCCCCGCCATATCACACAGCGTCCTCAACCAAAAGCATTTAGTGTCCTTTGGACCCCAGTCAAGAAGCCAGAAAGGTCATACTGAAGTAAGCTTCAGTGTAAGTGTAAGTTCATACCCTGAACCCAAACCATACGATGGTCATCAGACTGCCGCTTCCAGCCTAATCCATCACTTGTGAACAAGGTCCGTTGTAGTAGGCAGTAAGCTAGCATTTGCAAAGTGTGACCAAACGAACGAAGCATGTGGGACGAGGCTATATCGCTCGTCCATCCGTCCCAAAGACATACCGGGAAACCCAGGCGAGAGCAACAGCGACAACTTTCCTACTACAAACCGATTACAAGTTGACTAACGGTGGTCCTGTTGGACTCAGAAGATTAAAACCATTACTGCCCAGTAGGATAGTAATTACTAAGCAACCCACCTGCGCACAAAGGCAGTTTGTTTAAGCAATGAATCTGTCATGACTACTAGCTAGCCATTCAAGCCATTAGGAACAGCGTCAAACATTGTCTATCAATCGACAATGCTCGTCCTTGCAAAACAGTATGACGAGGAAGTACTGAAAACGACAGACTTCAGCTCAATAGTGAACGTTTTTCAGAAATTGAAACAAAGATGCGTTTTGCACTGTTTTAATCCGAGTCGCCTTCACCACATCTAAACAAACAACTAAATTTGCCATCTAACCACTTATCCACGTAGCTTTACCAACTTCTTGAATAACCTTATTATCCGGAGTAAACGTTTCAAAACAATGTACCAATATAATTCAGTGATCGTGTCATTCCAAAATTGGCTTCAAAAGTACAGAGTGTAAGTTTAGGCTTGTCGGCATCAAACCGACCCCATCAACACGCGACGGTTGGTGACGCTGGCCATATCGACCGACTATTCCAACTTCCCACTGGTCGGAGAGAGCACCAGAACGTGAGACGGCCGGCTTTCGGGACCGTACGAACACAACACACGTCTGTGTGCGCACACTAGCAGCGGCAACGAAAGCGCGCTTACCTAGGGGAACAAAAGCAACTGCAGCTATCACACTACAGATAAGCTGTAAATTGGTCAACGATGATCCACCTTCACCAGAAAACAATTAATATCATTACTAGTGGCAATCCATTTGTGGAAAATCCAGGTTTCGGGTGGATTGGAATTCACAACAGGAACCGCATGCTTCTACATGGCATTTGCCCCACCAGTTAAGCTACGAAGCTATTCGAGGAGCACGAAAAACCACACCAAATATTGGAGTCACTCATTGTGATTTCAGCGGCGATGAAGCAGTCTAAGGTTTGACTCGTAGGGTTTCTATTTTACACTCCAACTGAACGGATGCGAAAACGAGGCCACATCTGAAAAATGTGTCCAGTTGTTACATTATGGCTCCGCACAGACTGACAATGAGATAAGGCTGTGCAGACAGGAATTTTACCAAAGGTTCGAACGTGCCTTTTAACTACGGGGTGGTTGTAGTAGAGTGCTAACCAATGATTCAGTAGTCGACTAAAGGCGTACGTCACTTCTAATTGTAAATTGACATGCCAAACAATCGACGCATTTGGAATGGATAAATCCGTAAGGAGGGTAACTGTTGGTAGGTAATGTAGACTGTATTGCACATATAAAAAATCCAGCTTAAATGGCAGTTATTTCATTGTCTTTGATCAGGCCGCCCAAACATTTGCTAGGTGATTTAATTGAGTATACGCAGTCGATGCAACTGTCGTAACTAAGCTAACTGAGATTGAGAACATCGTCAAAATGTTGTTTCATCCCTGTTCAGACCCTCGAATTCAAAACAAGTATGGATCAGTTTCCACAATACTAATAAAGCGGTAAATGAGATGTTTCGGTGAAAAACCTCAATGGTATATGGTCATAGGGAATGATAACAGCAGATGCAAAATGGCCAAGTTCATCCAACAGAGCAAATGAGAGTGACAGATAGAGATAGCTAATCGATGAAAGTGATGTAAAGAAGCAAACGAATATCAACGAAATATGTGCAGAAATTCAAAGTCAACAAACGTGCCAATGACTTAGTAGTCGTCACCCTGACAACCGACAAACTCCACTGCCATCACGAGAACAAATGACTATGATGTGAGTAGCTCGACGCACGAAAGGACGTAGTTGACGAGAAATCGGTTGTCAGCCGGGCCAATCGTGGTCAAAGAATGCAAGTGAGTGGGAGAAGAGTGGACAGACAGGCTAAACTGAGGTAGCTGCGTGAGCGTACGCAAGATCAAGGATAAATAATAGATGAGGGGTGATGGTATGAAACTTTAACATTTGCAGAAAACTGTACACTATGCGTGCGATCAACTGTTGCAGTAACCTATGCTGTCCAAATCTCAGCAAGCCCCTTAACGTTTTGTCATTTTCTGTCGCAAACAAACAGAGTATGTTCATCGGTCTACAATCACTTTGCAATAAAATCGTCGACAACAATTTGTACATGAAAAACGATTGTCGAAGATAATTTTTCGTCGAACCACTACTTATCAGTACTGTGACTTATGTTACAATTCCATGGAGCAATTGATGGATGTTATATGATACAGGCGGATAGGAGAGCAACTGAGTCAAAACGTGAGACTGCTGTACTCCCGTTGTGACTCCGAGTGAAAAATCGCTTGCCGTATTTAAGCGTGCTGTTCGTTCGAGCGCATCCGAATTGAGTCTCTCCTGAATCATTACTTTCATATTTCAACGTAAATGCAGGCGAACAGAGAGGAATACCGGAAGACATTAAAAGGAAAGTACGAAAACTTCTGTAGCACAACTAGCAACGCTCTCATCTGGAGTTGGGCTAGTGCTATGTTTATAACTTTTGCAGCCAGGCGCTTGCAACGATGCAGCACACAAGGTTACATCAGAGGGACCCAATCCTATACAGAACCGTTCGAGAACTCAAAGCTCATGATTGAGTGGGCTGTAACTGGCGCGTTTTTCATTAAGCTGGTAATTTGAAAAACAAAACAGCTGGTTGATAGTTTAGACTTGATCAATCCGATACCTGAGCGTTATCAATAGAAGAGAGCGTGGATAACATAACGCTGGCAAATAGTGTGACATGAAGTGACGAAAACCACATGCACACACCCTTTCTCCATAGCTTTGCGTTCATTACTTGTCTGTCCAAAGCCCACAGACCAAACAGTGCACCGATGAGGCCCGCAAAATAGCCAGAAGAGATCAGCAATCCGTTACCAAACTGCAGTGCAAAGTTGATTATCAGTGCGAGTAAATGCACGAAAACGGCCGTCCGAATGCGATTCAAAGACAGCACTAAATTCCGTCTATCACTGTCCGGCTTTTCGTGGGCATGAAACACGGTAGTCAGACAAGCAGCAGCGAACAACGATGAAACTTGGGTGGCCAATGCAAATTGAGCGAATTGCCAAGGAAGTTGGAATCCCAACAGAAGAAAACAATAGACCGTGGCAGCTGACGGGGAGATGAAGTCTGAGGGCTGATAGAATAATGGGATAGATTCCTTGAAAATGCATCGGTCGTGTTGATGACACAGGTATTCTGTTCATATTTAACCAATAGTAAATATACACCACTCAAAACAGCTGACAGTTCAAACTATTTTCCAGCACAATGAGAGAACTCATGGGAACGATTAAATAATTGTAGACTCTCCGTGTCAAATCAGTTGAATAAACACTGTTCCATAAACCACCAGTTTGCGCTGGGTATGGCCACATAATAATGTCGAGGGTGACAGAATGTGAATATGAACAAGACGATCGGATATCGCAAGCTTTCAAAACAGACCTCTCACATAGTCAGAAGTGTAAGACAGTACAGTATGCGATAAACTAAACTAAACTGCCTTGTTTAATCAGCAGTAGTGCATTAATTGTTTGTCATACAATCGTGCGACGGTCAATCGCGGATTTAGTGGAGAGGAAGGAAAGCAGTTACCAGGAAATTCGTGCACATCATACGCGTATATTGTCCTGCACCCCATCTAGCCACATGCACAGGCAAGTTAGGAGCGAAAGTAACTAACCTGTCTCACTGTCGAAAGTATCATTGTCATTTGAATGAGTTGCCAAAGAAATGAAGGCAAGTATGGAGGGGGAACAGCGGACTATGAAATGAAGCCGCCTTGCATCAGCTTAAAATTAGGCGGTCTATTTTTGAGATGTGCACAAAAAATCAAAATCCACATGATAGGGAATTAACGAAGGGTTACTCATTTTGTTCTAATTCCTCTTCTTGCTTCGTGTCTCATTTGCGTTCTTCGTCAACCGATTCCTTTATAAACTGTTTTTTCACGGTACCGAGGTGGCATTCGGTTTGTTCCAGAATTCTCTGATGATAATACGGCGAGAGCATTTTGATATCGACTGTTTCAGTTTAGACAAGGGCTACAAACAAAATTCCATCTCTGCACCCACGTCTACCCAGCCACTGGAGAGGTTTTTTTCCCCCACGACTGTACAACAGCTGATTAACAATACTAACCACAACGTTACTAGAAAGTTTTCATACCCAATGGCTCAATCACTCCCGGTGACCTTCCTAAGGAGAGTTATAATCGAAAGTTGAAATCTTGAGTATTACAACTTATTCATAACGATGTGTTCTTTTTGATGCATTAAGCAAAAACATGTTAAACATGAAACTGAACCTGACAGACTATTCATGCTAAATTTTGTGCTAATATACTATAATAGTGACCACTGTTGTAACGATGTCGCGCATAGTGAGCACTGGCCGTCAGTGGTCACAACCGTGCCTTAACAACATACTGAGCACTCTGAAGATCAGTGTTTTGAAATACAATTTATATCAATAACATGCGAAACCTCACATGGCTCCAAACGAGATTCATATATTGGTGCGCATTCGTATGATTGGATCCGTACATGAATATCCCGTTAACAGAGACAGAATGAGAACAGTTTCCTTTTCTCTCACGGTCATTAACAAAAGCGACTTCGTGATATGCAACTGTTGGCAACGTGTCGACTCTCGACAACCTTGACGGATTTCATGATACCTGCTCACACTGCGTGCTTTCAATCTGTAACATAATCCGTGCAGTTAACTTAAGGGCTAGTACTTCTTGTTTTTGCTACTATGATTCGCTTTTCCTACGTCACAACCATGGTTGCATCAATAAGGATACACTGAGAGTTTCGAGCATATACCGTCCAATATCGCCTGTATTTTCATGCTCTAGGTTAGTAAGGCAAACAGATCACTCGATCAAACCCTTGTACATTATCCTGATTTGAACTGGTACGATCTGTTTGACTCAATATGCTCGCGTTACTCACAATCTCAGAAACAACTGACAACATGACAATTAAACAGACAAAACCGTGTAGGAAATTAGCGCATTTTCTAGCGACTACCAAAGTGCAAAACTGCAACCTGATAAGTAGTCGAAAATTTCGCTACTAAAGCGTGGACACCGCCCGAGTTTGATTGCAGACTTCCCACTCAGAAAACGATTAAGCCGGCCACTTTCAAAAGGAAGTACTCGACTCGAATGTCGACCCGGTTACAGCTCAACAGCAATACTGGTTCCTATCACAGCCTGAATGCGTACCATGAGCGTTGCTCACAATCAAACGTGAATGGGTGTTCAGATATGACAATTAGAACGTGTATACTATAAGGTCAAGGGCACAGCTGTCAGCACAGTTGCCTTCGAAGAACGTAAGCCGGCGTGCAAATCCTGGTTGTGATAATGATACATAATACTGATGAGCTCTAACAGTTCTCTTCGAAAGGACTGACCTGAACGTCCATCAGAATGCGGAAACCGGGAGCAAACGGGCAGTATCGAATGTACGAAACTGTAACCAAAGTGAAAAAGCCTGCTTCTCACTCACTGATCTGAGAATCATGTGCAACAGCCAAGCCTGCTGCAATGTAAAAAACGGATATCCAAAATTTTCCCGCAATGGTTGCACCCACTGCACTCGAGTCGCCTCGCGATGATTGAAAAAATAGGCTGAAACTGGCAGCACGGCTCCCCAAACTGGCAACCACATTGAACCAGTGGATTGCCTGCGCACACCAGCCGATGCAATGATCCAACCAGACCAGACCAAAGCAAACGGAATAAGGGCGGCAAGCATAAAAACAGCTCCAATATAGAAGTAGGATGGTTCACCACGACCCACACAACTGATGACCGATCGACCAGCTATGCCGAGTGTTTGCGAAGCAATGAGAGGAGCCCTGCTTAGAAGTCGAAAACATAAGTATTCGTGAGTTAAATGTGTATCGGAATACGAAACAGTCATCGAAGAACAGCAAGACCAATATTCGGAAAATCAGTTAGCTTCCTCTACTTCAGATGGCAGGTCCGATGTAAGCGAATAACTGCATTCACGGGTACAAAAAGAGTACCGGTTCAAAACGCAGCTTTATCTGCTAACCGGACTTGGCCACCGAGGATTGCTCTAACAAAAATGACAAGGGCGAAACGAAGTATCAAGAACATATTCCTAATAGAAACCGACGACTTGCGAATCGATTTATGTACTAACAGACAAAACCAATACTAAAATTTACTTCCAATGTGATGGAACGAGCACATACTAGTAAACAAATACTCCGCTTTGGCTCATATCAGACAGTTCTGTGATTCGGGACCTTAAACGCAACAGGGATGACTTTTTTTTCTTAAAAAGTATCCGATGAAATAATAAATCATGGAAAACTAGTGATCAGTTGGATGTAGGTACGGCAAAAACTGTGGTACACTGATAGTGATACTTTTTAATCACAAAGACCTCAACCGGGCAGAGAGCAAATGCTGGGTTAAACGAATTAGGATGACAAGGTTCTTAAACAACACTGATGAGGCAAACAATGTACAGTAGAAGCCAGCCTGTATTCAGGCGACGTATGCTGCAGGCCAGCTGGGTGTTTGCCGTACCGGTCATTGTATACTGAGACCCATAACAGTTGGGTAAAACTGCGAGGTAGTCAAGCAACGGAGTGGTCCCGAAAAATGAAGACTGACAGCTCCACTGAGTAAAGTGCGTGGGTGTCGCCTGCCTGGCTGGGGTCCTCGTGACAACTGAAATTGAGGATTAGAAACGCTATGCGAGATGGCGGTATGCGGCAGTCAATGGTGTGCCCGCACCCACACCATTTGTAGTTCTTCCGTCTGGACTTTTATTATTATTATTATTATTATTATTATTATTATTATTATTATTATTATTATTATTATTTCCCAATGACCCTTGCAGCAATATTCCTTCTGAGATATCCCACGCCACTGTTGGGGTACTGGGTGGTCCATGCCACAGTACCTTCTGGTCACGCTTATGACTATTATGATGATGAAGATGATGGGCCTGCTTCAAACATAACCTGTATAGGTTCAATTTCAGAATTGTTAACCAGCCCTGTGGCAACAGCCTACTCAAGCACAAGTCACCGAAAACAGTAAGATGGTAGATCTTATTTCAGCGTTCAACTTACATAGATAAAGGCACACAAAAAGTGATAATTACTTGTACAGCGAGATAAGGAGATATAAAATGTATTTGTTTTTAGTGACCGTCAATGTGGTGTTTAATTTTGAATGCTGGCACAATAATGTACAGTTACATGTAGGTTTGAGACTTGTAGGTGCCTATTTTGCATAATTAGCGTTGAATCGTATGCTTTGCTTAAACGGAAAAATTGGATCATTTAGTACCATCGGAAGTGCCAACAGTAACTAGGCAAATCTCCAACACACAGGATCATAACAAATGAATCACTAAGAACAAAAAACAAAGAGACTATTCAGAAGTGACTTACGAGACATTATTATACGTGAACATCTCAAACGAATTGGGATTGACTACCAGGGCGATGGGATTTGAAGGTACATCTCGTGTGACCTGATAGCATTCGCTGGATAGAAGGCCGTATGAATGAGCAAAACGATAGGCTATCGCCAGTATGAGCTCCGGATAAAGGTTGAATCTTTGCATAGCATTCAACTTGGTGCACGGTTCGGAACCACGCTGAAAGACTAACCAGTATCAGGTAGATAAGAAGGTCAAGTGTACATTAGAAACGTGATACCCATGAACACTACCTGGATTGGAAGACAGATTAAGACAGCGAGGTACTTCGGTTCGTGTGTCATGGACGAGAGATTCCCAAGCAGTGCGCAAATTTGGTGAAAGGATAATCTAAATGACAAAATAGGCAGAAAAGACTCCTATTGCAATAAACAGTGTCAAAATAGTGAACAGATGAACAGGGACGGGGAAAAAAGCCGCACAGAGAACACTGATCAATGTCTTGGCAAGGACTACACTTAATTACCAGCAATTTAAACTGGAGGACAACCATGAGAAGAAGAGTCGTTCTACATGTTAACGTGAGTGAGACTTAATTAACAGAATAATTCAAACATTCCACTACAGGGTCCCAATACACTGCAAACAAGAAGCTGATGTGTAAATGAGATCAAGATAATATGGACAGGCCAGCTTCTCTACTTTATTAACTGTTCTCATTTCGCAAACAACTCAGGCGATCAATGGCAGCATCACAGTCGCTTAACCACCACCCTCGTCAATGTGTCTAATTAGGCTAAATCAAACAACTCTCAATCTAATGAAGGTTGTTTTCATCTTAATAAACCACATAATCATTTATGCATCCTGAGCTTTATACTGACCTGCCAGGGTATCGGAAAATCCACTAAGCGAATAGACCTGTATGAAACTAATTGGTAAATATCTACTTGCTAATCACATTGTGGATAACAAAAATTGCGCAACAAATACGTTGACATACTAATACCATGTTGGTATTTAAGATGCTGGCACGTAGGAATCAAACATTTAGAGATAAACCGATGACAAAGCAAACTACAGGAATCGTCGAGAAACATTCTACCAATAAAATGGAAAGTGCAATGAGATTAGAACTGTCCAAAAAACTGGTGGAATACCTGCTTAAAGTAGGAATAGTAGAAGCCGGACTCTGTGCGAAAAGTCAATTCCCGTTCCTTGCTCGAAAGATGCGAATAGAACAGGTCGTTTTCATGTAAAGTAGTGACATGAAGCCAGTGCAAACTACCAAAAAACACAGAAAGACATAAAACTAAAATCCATGGAGCACGTTCATGCCGCCACAATCGAGAGTGACCAACGGATTCACGTGTGTCGTCTTTTTCTCCGGCCAAGTGGTGGTTCTGACCCGCAGTTAGTGTGCCACGAACCCGGGCCATTGAACTATCTGAAAGGTAGAAGGCAGAAAGTCCGAGTCCGAGCCATAAAGTTAAACACCATAACTGCTTCGAAAAAGGTACGGAATCCGACAACACAGTATGAAGAACTATTAACGGTAGAAAAACAGGTAGTCGAAATTGAGCAATATTATGATAAATAAGGGACAGCATACGAAATGATAACAAGAATGTAGAAGACGAAGGTAATATACCTACAATTATGGCTTGTATGAAACCAACTGTTACATGTTACCATTATTGTCATTATTGTCAGATATTCATGCACAGTGTAGAGACGCCACTGACCGCGACACACCGCTATCTCCGGTAGCCCTTTTAGCCAGTGACTTGAGCCAGCTAGCAGGCAGCTACTCACTTTCCTTAATGGAACAGTCAGGGTTTTCACATTTCGCACCCACGTTGTGGCTTAAACACCAAGCGCGATCACCCAACTGTTTGTGTTGTCAGTATATAATGCCTATATACTGCTACCTTGGCGAGGTGGTCGGGCTTGTGTACTGTTTTGGTCCGGCGGGCTATGCTGACTAGGACTCCGGTCCTTCCAAGTGCAACCTTGTCAGACAGACCAAAGGGGAGCAGTCAGACAAAAAGCAGTTACTCTCATAGGATTGTATGTCGCACTACTAACCGCGTAAGAGTGCTTAGGTAGTGAGGCATGATCCTGTGGGCATACAGCA
>LUCH01018657.1:0-12542 GCA_013368495.1 Paragonimus heterotremus | reverse complement strand
GTCCACCGTCATACAAAGAGCCCCCTTGGTACCTTTCCTTTACCAGATGCACGTTTTCACCACGTGCACGTGGTGACCGAACAAACTTCTACTGAGCGGTCTGGTGCAGTAGTTACATGATATCGGTCAAAAGGAAGTCTGAGGCACTGGAAACACCAAACGTTTACCCATTCAAATCTGAATTCATCCTACAGTTGCACAGCTGCTAACTACATATTATTTTGATGGACTCGTGATTTGCCAGTCTGTCCTGATTATTTAGTGTCCTGCATGACATGTATTTTCACTGTTAAGTTCGATTTGTGAAAGATACATGTGAAATAACTTACAGTGGCGGTCTTGCTTGGTTTTTCACCAGGCGAAGGTTTATTGCCATGTGTCGCCCTCAATTGTCCGATACCCTTCGATTACATCTCGACTAGCACATCTTCACATTGATATTGCACGCTCCTTGCCTCATTCGAATGACATGATTTATATCTTGACGATGGCTGATCGTTCTGCGCGGTGGCAAGAAGCGTCCCTGTACCCGACGTTTGTTTGGAGTCCGTAATGCGCGCATTCGTTGGGCGCTGAGTAGCGTCTGACGGTTGCGCGGCCACCATTCGAACAGACGGCCGCCCTCATTTCGAAAGCGGTCCTTTAGCTGAACCGTTGGAGTGCTTGGATGCCATCGTACGTGTACTACTGAGTACCACCCGATGGCGAACGACATGGTTGAACGCTTTCATCGACAACTAAAAACAGTCCTCGCCGCCTTTATTGCAATTCGTTGGATGGGAGCTGTGCTAGTAATTTTGCTTGGCATCTGCGCGGCCTTCGTGGCAGACGTCCACGTTTGCAGCGCCAAACTTCTTTACGGCCAGCCGCTACTTCTTCCTGGTGACTACTTCTCGACCGACACGGACGCATTTCTATAGGATGCTTTCTATGCCAAGCAGCTCACATTGCCTTTGGATCGCCTCCGTGTAACGGATACACGCGAACAAAACCGTGAGGTATTCGTCCCAAAGACTTTCACGAGTACATACACGCGTTTGCTCGTGTGGACGGTTCACGACGCCAGCTCGACAGACCTTATGAAGGTCCTCTCCAGGTACCTCAGCAGAAAGACTGCATCCAAATTCTTGAGCGTCAGGGTATTCGGAACACTATTAGCACTGGTCGTTTGAAGCCAGCTTACTTCGAAAGGACTGAGGAAGCCCTTTCTGCTCCTTCGCATCCCGTGGCCAGGCCGATAACCACCTCTGAACAGTTTATCCCAAGCACGTCGTCATCGGCAGACACAACAGCATTGCCGATGACATTAGCACCCATTGTAACGCGATCGGGTCGTAGGGTGCGCTGGTCCAAACGTCCCATAGAGGACCAGCATTCGTTGTATCTCGTTCGGTTTCAGCGTTCAAGAAACGAAAAACCATAAACATTTTTTAAAATACCAAGAATGTGTTTTGATTCATACCCTCGTTATCGGCGTTCGCCAGGTGAGTTTGCCACTTACGTATGTCCTCAAACTCACCCGTGCTGATTTTCGTTTTCATCTATGGGTTCACATCCGGTGTCGTTCGAAACTTATAAGTCGAGCACCGTCATGCAACCCGTGTGTTCAGTCCAGGACAACAGCGCGTGTAGGTTTTATTTATCCGACTCATTTCGACACCGTAGGAGAAGAGACTCGAGTAGGGGCTCGCTAGGAACTTCTAGCATTGGTACCTGCGGCGTCTGGGAATTCAAGCATCATCCGCAAGCCGGTGCAGCTTGAACAAAGCGAAAGGCGGCTGGCCACAGTTTTTTCCTCAAGTTGATCGGTGGAATACGTTTGCAGTACCCTACCGGCTCAACAATTTGTGGTGGACAAGTGGGTATGTACTAGACCCCCGTCAACAGGCACTGAACTGAAAGAACGCGGTAAGGTTAGAAAACAAACCGTAAATTTCCAGCCATTTCTGGAAATGCGATAAACAAGCAACTCTAGCCTAGTCTTGGACCTACGGCATCAACCGTACGGAGAAAGGAAAGAAGCACGAGATGAGCTCCAGTCCACTGGGTAGCACTCAAAAGTGCGCCGGGCAAAAAGTGCGTAGAATTTTCAGGTGCGTTAAACAACGTTCAAAAGTTCGGAGTAAAACAACATTAGGGAGTGGGATAATAGATGTGTCGTTAGGAAAATGGCCCGCATTTGCTGTTTGCAATTAGCTGCACGACTGAAGAAAGTAATACTGGGTTCCCATCAGACCTCCTATAATAGCCATACACAGAATCGTGCGTAAAGAACAAACAAGCGGGAAAACACGGTTACAGCTTGGATCATTGGAAAAGCCCCACGATCGCTGGTCACTACAGCCTTGTCTTCGTTCACCTTGATCAACAATTTTGGGCCTCCTGTATTAGGGCGGTGTTTCGGACGAACAAATACTAACGTTGTCAGCCAAGAACACGGATGGCAGAAGGATTATTAATTCAGGAAAGCAACAAGTGGGTTATGCGTTTCAACACGACAACAAGCAAAGACATTTATTTGCGTACGGTACTGGTCCCGGGACGTCATGGTTACCACAGAAGCTAACGTTCAGTTCCCTTACTCACCTTCACTTACCAAGAACCATTTCATTATATGCTGTGCTCTGATGTTTCTTCTAGTACTTTTCCCGCGGCTATTTCAGTGTCAAAATCTATGCTTTTGCCCCCACTACTGAATAGCAGTGGTGTGAATAGAATCGTACGATCGTTCCTCCTCACTACACTGGTTTTTAATACGTTACTTTTAAACGTAACACTTTTCCAGGTGAAAGGCACAGTAATTCGGACAGTTTAAAATTTTCCTCAGTGAATTAGTACTGGTTTGTATTCAGCAAACTGTTGCCGGTTTGATGTTCAACATTCTTGTTGTTAACGTCAACCTTGAAACAGAAACCTTCGAAACTGGGTTAATTCTCAATGGATTACTGCCACCTCAGAAGAGGTCAAATTTACACCCACAAAATACTCTGGTTTCAGTGTGTTCCACTGGTCGTTTTGGATTCGATTAGACGCCAGTAATTTATAGAAACCAAGTGACTTTTGATTATTGTACACGCTCACCTTAAAAACTCTGAACAACATGTAAAAGTGTTACAAGATCGGTACTGTACAAAATTTGAATATTGTTACTTATTAAAAATTACCCAATACTCTGTGAAACAGTTGTCTAACCTTAGTGTCATAGCCTCATTAACGTCACAGCAGATCAGCTTTTGAAAGCATGGAGTTTGCTTTCTTTCAGACTTTCGTTTTTGTTAGTATTTTACAGTCTGACCTTTATATATATATATATATACCTTCATTCGCAAACAAATCTGTAGATTCGCGTCATCCCGTTTACGGTCCGTCTGTTATCACCTGATTGTCAGGCCTTTTATTAGTCTCCAAAATTTTGCAGAGGAGTTGATCGTGGAGTTGAAGTACTATTTTTTATCAAATGTTCTATTTGTTGAAGATGTGGTTGTGTAATTGCTGAATATTCATCTCCGAATGTGCATAATGCAATTTCACAACTGAACCTTTCTACCGCTCGTCGTGACTACTAACTAAATGCAAGTAGAGTATTACATACGATAATTCTTTACTAGACAAACTTGTAAGTCGCCGAGAATATAGGAAATCCACGTAGTCCGGGCAGTACTTAAATTTCAGCAGCTTCTCATCAATCCACTATAAACGAACACTAGCGAATACACTGTTCATACGAGCAAGGCGAACCCGTAAGCATGACAGCCTTGCGGAAGGACTAGACCTGGTTACTTTCGTTCTACAATCAAGTGGTTACCCCCAGAGGGTTCATAGCTAGGTACAGTAGACAGAAAGTACTACACGAAGAGGTGGTCACTGTGGAAGAAAAGAGGGCTGTTTTTTGGGGAGTGATTATATCATGCATCAAAAAAACAGAACGACTGAGAAATTCAATTAAACGAACTTTCAGTGCAGCCGAACTCCGCGTAATCCCTCGGACTCATAAACCACCATTGTCTTCCATCGAAGGAGATCAGCCTATCGGTATCTGTTCACATTGCGTATACCAATTTGAAATCAACTGCGGAGAAAGTTGCATAGGCATTACTGAAAGATGCCTAAGCGAAGGAACATTTACCTAAATGAATGCAGAAGTTCATGTTGCCGGAGAACGGAAATGTTGCTGAAACACGTAAACGGCCAGTTTCCTCAGTCGCAAAACACTTCCTGATCATTGGTCAAGCTATCAACTTATTTTGAGCATTCAGAATTCTGTCACATCATTATAACCCAAGATTCTTGCGGTTTACTGAGGCGGTCATAATCAATCGACTCTGTGTTCAGAAAAAAACCGTACGTGAGATTGACTCTTCCATAGACTTAATGACTTATCTTAACCAGCTTACTGATTATCCATCTCTCAAGTTGCCAGCTATGAAAAAACTCTTCCATGTTTTTGTAAATTTGGTACTAACGAATCAACACGAAATGCTTGCAGCTACTAGTGCAATGAAGGTGAGCGATCGTATTATACTACTCATACCGCGGCTATTCAGTAGCAGGACCAGAGCATATATCTTGACATCTTACAAGCCACAGGAAAGATGCAGGAAGGAACATCTGAGTGCAGCATCGCTCATAATGGTTCCTGCTACTTAAAGGAAGTGAGCATTGACTTCTGTGACAGCCGACAGGGTTTGAGGCCGAATACCGCGTGCAAATGAGTAGTTTTATGTCTAGTTTTGTTTAAATGCTTAACCCATGTATTGCTTTATCGAATAAACAACCCTTGTGCCGTCCGTGTTCTTGGATCACAACACTAGTTTTTGTGTTCGAACTGCTTCGGTCAAATTGTTCAAGGGAATCAGTAGTTTCAGATTTCATTAATCGTTTGGTTTGTGAAAGCGGGTTGTGATACCCACTTAGGACCGTTCATTTATGGGAGTTGTGTGATATAGATTAGGAAAAAGTATATGAAAACAAATGTTATGGGTTTTGTTTTTGGATTACAGGTTAAACTGAACGAACACACACGCACTGTCCGGCTCATGACACTTCGCAAGTTTGATGAGTTATTGTAAATTGCGTGGTGATTAATTGGCTTTGTGTGTAATTCAACACTTCACCATAAGCATACTGATTTTTAGGTTGGTATCAAACATATGCCTCTTCACAGGGGTTCACACTATCTGATTGGGATTTTGGGAATTAGCCTTTATAGTCACGGGATCTATTCGATGGTTACGCATGACTGCAACATTTGTTCATCAGACGTTTATTCAATATTCGCATAGTGTTACTGCAGCATCAACATACATAGAAAAACTTGAAGTCACTATAGAATTTAATTGTGTACATCACATTCCAGATTTTCTGATTACTTGTCTGGTGAAGTTTTTAGTATTTGTGTTACGCAATTATAGCACTTCTTATGTTTGTTGATCCGAAAGTTTTTTTATTTTCAGAGTGACACATAACTGGCTCCAAAACATCTTCACATAAACGCATATAGATGTGAATTTTCGAAATGCATCTTTACTGGAGTTAACCGTCAGTGGATATTGTGCATACAACATATGTGTATAGAAATGAAGTTTCTGCGTTCCTATTCATAGAAGAGAACAAACCGAATTATCAGTTACTCGTGAACATCCGCATTTGAAAGACGAACTGTTCACTTCTTAGAGGACCAATGAGATGGATACTAAAGAAATGTGACTCAAATTCTACTCTACATCTTCCACTCCGTCTTTTGAGAAATTCAAACAGTCTAAGAACTTTCCGGTACAACAAGGTTAACCTACTGGTGGTACAGATACTTCACAATCAATGATTAATCGTAGGCTATAAAGATGACAACAATTGTAATTAAAAACTTTGTCATCTACCATCAGTCAACGAAAAAGAATGGGAGTTGCTAAAAACAGGAGAGATCGAAAAAAAAACCACTGTTCTAATCACAGTGATGGACGGATGAGAAGTTGTACAGAGCTTCATTGGTAGATGAAGAGATGGAATTCCGGCACAATGGTTGCTTGTGGAATACTATCCATGAATAAAATTTACCAACAAAACTGCCTTCCTTTTTGAATAAAGCCACTAAATCAGTTAACCTTATTCACCAGACAAGAGATGAAATGATATGACATTCGATAGTATGGTTGAAAAATGTGACTAAAAAGAGAATTCACATTTGTTTTATCATTCGGTAATGTGCTGATATTTTCATGAAAAGTTTTAGTGTAAGTTCGTAAACCAGAAAGTGAATTCAAACTACTTCTGCTTTTAGAAAAATGCCCATCAGTTGGTAAACTTGCCACTGATCTAAAATACTGTTGAGAAATTTTCATGAAATCACAGTTTTCTAATCGACGCAGTCCTTGAAGTTATTATACCGAGTCGGCAAGCAGTAACTGAGTTCTCGACTGAGTTGTAAGGTCTACTTGTTCAGCACACCTAGGAGGAGATGGCTGAGCTTCCCAGTGTGCTTGTTTATCCAGGTCTGATGTAAGGGCGAGCGCGCATTGGCTAACACAGTTGCCTCGTGAGAACAACGATCGCAGTTCAGCTGCCGGTTGCGGTGAGCTTTGTACTCGATGCACACTCTGCCTGAAAAACCAATCATCACCGAACTGTAACCAAAAGTTCGGATGAAGTAATGTATGGAAGAACTTTACGCAAGATTCTGAAAGCTACTCATAGTTCCAATCATTACTTGACACGAAGAACTTAATGGGTGGAATAATTGTCCGAGTCCGTGTGCTAAATGGGCGCCGGCTACACCGAGTAAGACATTAGTGAGTTAGAATTTACAAAACGTTAGTGTAGATCAACTATCGCTTTTGGGAAATCAAACAAACCATTGTACAAGGGGCCTACAGACCAGGGAATGGAGGATGTTCTATTGTAAGTCACTTGTTTTGTAGTCAGAAAAGCTTAAACTTTGTTGCAGTGCCACATTAAGTACGTGGGTCGAGCAATAGATATTGCGCAAATTACCACTATCTACCACGTTTTCACAGACCAGTAGATCGCTACATAACCTGCTCCTAATGCTTAGATTTCTAAAGGAGAGTAATGGTCTCCTGACATTCGATCGATTTTTCGCCCATCCTATCGTGTACAGATGCCCCCGCGTACACGGTTACGCGCTTACTCGCCTGTAGTAAGTCGTCCTTCCGTGTCTGATGATCGAACTGTCGGGGTCACTCCCAGCCCAACGAATATTATGCCCATGTTCACACTGTACTCATGCGATTCAGTTATAATGTCATACTAAACGTTTTCCGTCTAACATTACCCCTTCTTTTTATATTGTAACAAAGCAACAAAGGACGTGCTCTTCTAATGAGTTCTGATTAGAACAGAACTGCCAAAAGAAATCGGGTTATCCTAATCATTAGGTCATCGAATGGAGTTAACAAGATAATTAGTGTACTTCCTCTTTAGGTGATCGGACAATCTGGGCATTACTCTCAAATGAATCTGGCCAAGCATCAACATATGGTCATTCAGTCGTGTTGATGTGAAGTGAAGGGTGTAGAGATCAGCACGGTTGTTTCAGCGAAGTAGGGTCCAAGGACCTGATTCCATCTGACTTAGATATGCACTAGTAAAGAAACGGTAACAAGTGTAAAACTCGATTCCAACGTTTCTCTTCGCAAAAGACTGCCAGAAATAACCATGGGCGTGCAAGAGTTGGGACCAACTATGATTAATACTCCATCGATGCCAACCAAAAGATCTCCCATTGTCCACCATTAATTACCTAATGAGTTTGATGTACTCAAGCGTTAAATTTAACCGTTTTAATGGTTGTAAATTCAGCGTTCATGGTCGTGATTAAATAAATGCTTGCATTTCTGAAAATACTTCTTGTGAAAAAAAACTTCCCAGTTGAGCGCTAGACGTGAGTTCCCAAAACTAAATCCGACTTTGTGGACTAATCTGAAAATTATCCTGACTGACCTAGGGTCCATTGGTCAAAAACCCCAAACATTGAACGAATCGATGTATACATGAGAATGATAATCCACGGAGTAAGAGATGAATCAGGAGTTTGTTTGACGTAAATTTTTTACACACTGAGAGTGACATAAGTGTATTCCAAAAAGATTTCATTATTAAGTATGAAAATTGAATTTCAAGCGTATCTGTATGATTACAATCTAAGCTATAGGATCAACGAGCTCTTAACAACGAAGCTGACAAAGTCCAAATGAGATATACAACTTCGTACCATTGCTGATGTAACATACAAGCCGGCCGTCGTCATTCTGATTGTCCGTTACACCTACGGACCAACTCTGTGGCAGTGTACGGACATTGGGAGACATCATTCTTCCGAAGTAGGGGTTCCAACAACAGTCCTAAAAAAGGAAACAACAAATATCAAGCATGACCCGAAGGCCAAGTAAGCCATGCACATAACATACTCAAACGAAAACTAAAGCTGCCCCAACAACAACACAGCACTACTCTCCGTTACAAAACTCAAATTCAATCAGTGCGTGCTTGCTGGTTTTGACCGCACGTTACACTAACTAGGATTTTTCAACATCCTGACAACCAAGATTGATGCAAAACAATTTGGTCCTCAGCGTTGTTTACATTATTCCTTTTTCATCAATGTGAAACTAATATTTGAAAAATTTTCGTGAAAATTTGATTAACAGGATAGTTATCAAAAATAAACGATGTGAAAGTGGAAGTCGTTTTTAGTTCTACCATTACTGATGTTATTTTCATTTTTCGTAATTCAGCAAAAGTTTTGTCAACACTGCCGGTATATTAAATATTTTATGTTCAGAAAGAGTGTGAAATTTTGTGAGAAAATCTAATCGTGAGTTAAGAATAACTACGTATCACTTGTTTGCATAATGAACAGTTTTCAACCCTCTCCTTAAGACGTCAAAACATTACCCCTTTCTACTAAAATACGCAACAGTCCATAGTGGTGAGAACCGACTAAAGTTTCTGTGAAAGTGAGTGTTAATTCATAGGCATTGACTGGAAGTAACTCGTCTGTAACTTGGCATGTTCAAAACACCACAGTTATTGTCAGTTATTGTAACGCTGATGATAACCTGCGTGGTTCCCTAGGTTTACTCCCGAACTGTCGCAATACACACAACATAATTTGTAGAAGCCAGTTTCATCAAATCCCGCGATTAACGTGTGATCAGAAACCAATAAACTCTGGATTCTACTTCAGGCGAATACATAAAACATTTGTTGTATGACAGGCAGTTTCGTTGTGAGTAGCATACTACTCACGAGTAGTATATTACCCACAGGCAGCATTCAGAAACAAAAGAGCAAGCTCCGAACGCCAAGAAGACGATGGACAAGAACAGACTACCGGAATAGTGTATACGCACTATGGCAAAAGTTTCACCAAGCGGAATGACAACTTACTATCAACCGATGTATGTGAATGCATGTCTGACGTGCAGATGACTGTACGCGTTTGTGGTTTGCTTTCTGACGAACTATGCAGGAGTTTGCTCAATAAAGGAATTCTCAGGCCAAGCATCTTTTGCGGTCACAACACATTCAGCTGATCAGGCATCACGCACCGGGCCTTTGTTGGTAAAAGGTGTTGACGCAATCAATTTCGTTACCGTGCCAGTGAACCTTGATTACTCCCATGTTGATGTTCGTTTATTTCACTGTTTTGCCGTCATGCGCTTAATCTATAAAACCCTGTATTTCTCTTATTCCCACCGGTTGAATTCAAGGTAAACATAACTGCCTGACATCTATAAGCAAACATTCAATCACAAGTCAGTGTAGGACTCCATCAACTAAACAATACTTCCTTCTACCTCAATAAACTGCGATCCATCTCAAAGCCTGGCTGGTCTATGTGGATGGTATCGAGGTGTTTCACATTTTATCTTGCTCGTTAGGAAGTAACCACGTAATTGCTATTTCATAATTACCAATGAATAATGTCTGCACACACGAGATTTTTTCAAAAGTATTCCAATACGCTCCAGGTATTGCATAGTGCATCTATGAAGCTTAATTAATTAGCCATAAGATGAAAACAAACTGCAAGTAGAGTTGCTAAATGGGTGTATAATAATCCATGCTTGAAGTTGGCAAACATTGATCACTGGAGTAGACTTATTGCCATATCAAATGGATTGTCAACTGAAAGATTCTTCTGTACAAACTCCGTTTATTGATTGATATCAGTTCTACAACTAGAAGATATGTCCGGTTCCTTTTTTGTGCAACCGATCAGAGGCACTTCATCTAGTTCACAGTGTGGTGACGGATTGATTGATATTGTGCAACAGATGATCTGCAACACGTTACTGAACTCCTACTGCATCAACTCGTTGAACTCATGCTTGTAGTGTGGCCCCCAAAGACGGTTGGTTTGCAAAGTTGTTTATTGCACGAACTCCCGCACAGGTTATGTTAAAACACAAGACCACGAACACATACACTCATTTGCATGGCTGACGTGCTTTCACATACATTGGGTAGCAGTACCTTGTCATTCGCCCTGGTGGCACTTCCCCCATAATGCGTACACACTGTTTCGATTGTCACTTCTGGTCCATCGTCTTCCTGGCGTTGAGGCTTGCTCTTTAGTTCCCGAATGTACGCATGCGAGATTTCCTGTTCTGCAACAGGCAGAATGTATTCACCGGTTCCATTATACTCCAGACCCCTTTGTTCTACTGACGTAGGTGGTCAAGTACTCATATATGAATTGGTAAATGCAATGTAAGCGCTTGGGCACTGAAGTCCTGATGTGTAAATTCCGAGATCCGACTGTGGCTTCATAGCTGAGCTGACACAGAACAAACCGTTTGATGGTGTGAGGTTTTTGTCAGTGATCCACATCAGACCTAAGCTTAGTATTTTCATGAATAATTCTGTTCTTAACTAAAATTATCTGCCAGGCCACTCATTGGAACTGCAGTATGATTTAACACACGAAACTGGTGTTCTAACTAACGGAATCAGCATCCGGATATTTGAGAAAATCAAAAACGTCTGTGTTGCGCCCAAGGCAGATTGAAATGTTCCTGACCCGCATATACTTACTATATCACTGACATTGTCGATCTTGAAAGACAGTCGAACTAAAACCATCAAAACTTTTCGTTAACTCATCTCCGATATTTGTGATTGTCACAACCAGAATAAGTGATGCGCATGATCATTTCTGAAATAAGTAAAAGCCACTATCATGACTGGAAAGAATTACTCCTTAAATATGCATTACTTTGGCAAGGTGACTGAATACTTTTCACACGTAACGATGTTCTAATGACTTTAGATTTGTCTCGGTTGCATTTTGTTAACGTACCAAATTACAGTCAGATCAGGTTGAATAACAGTTTTGTAATATGCAGCTACTCGGTTATTTCCCACGCTATTTTTCAAGTATGTTTTTTTTCTATTAAGCGACCAATGATTATGTTAGTACGATACAGTTTGCGTGGGGGGGAAACACATCATACTCATATTGCAATTTCAGTTATTGATCTGAGAATGACTGACGTTCAGTTTATCATACGAAGCTGAGAGATTAATCAATCCGGAGCTCGATTCTACAATCGGTAGGGTTATCCCCAACATCAAACACTGTTTTAATTGTGGAACGATCAGTTTATCTTTTTGTCTACTTTCCATCTAATTGTTAGCTGTTAAAAGGTGTACGATCACCCCGGGTTTTAAATTTGATCAACTTTTTCTAAAATTGTGTTTTCCAACATTTGTCCAGTTTATAGCAACAACAATCAAACAGTTTTACTCTCATGGCCACTGAATGAGTTATGTCGTTTACGTTCATTTTGGGTCCAAATTAACATGCACCCTCATGCCTGCCACCGCCAGAGTCTTGCGTGAAGGTACGGTAACACCCTCGAACACAAGTATAAATTGAAGACACATACACCGTGTTCAGTGATACAAGCTTGGCTTGTTAGATACATCACTTATAACACGGTGTCCGAAACGCTTCAAATTCACAGCTGATGATGTGCGTCAACAAGATGGCCAGCTGTTACCCAAGGGAGCATGCCGTATGTTGCAGTTTAAAGCGTTTCGATTTGTTCCAAAAAGTTCTCGATGTATTGGTCAGTCGGAGACGTTTCTTTACAAGCCTGGGACACAGTATTCTCCCTTGGATGTTCCATCGTTTCAAAGCTTAAGAGTGTCATTTCTGATAAAACAGTGAATTGTCATATTCGGAACAAAAACAGGGGTCATCGATTGGAGTTAACAGACAATAACTATGACTCCTCTCGAGGTAATCGGGCAACTTGATCATTACTCAAGCGAAAGTGGTTGAGTGTTCACCTGAGATAATTCGGTCGTGCCTAATGTGAGGTCACTGGCGGAGTGGTCAACACGGTTGCCTCATGAACAGCGTGTCCGTGGTTCTAGTCCCGGCAGTGACGAGGATATGCACTACTGACGAGCTCTAATGAGAGCGAAACTCGAGTCTAGTGCTTCTTTTCGAAATGGGCCGACTGGAAAGTCTATGGAAATGTGACAGCTGCGATCAATTGTGAGTGATGTTCAAT
>LUCH01018656.1:0-12668 GCA_013368495.1 Paragonimus heterotremus | reverse complement strand
TTGTGTCAGGTGTGGTTTACATGTGTAACCCGTGTATTGCTCTGTCTAATAAATAACCCTTGTGCCATCCGCGTTCTTGGATCACAACAGTAGTTAAACATCAGTATGCACCATTGATGTATTCCTATGATGACGGTGAACATCATCAGTAGTTGGAGATTCAGGGGCTCAGTGTACATTATTTACTCCCTGTATTGTTTCAGTAGATCTACCGGATAACCTGGGGGTATTTATACCGCTGTCCGTCAACACAGCTTCATGCGGAAGTTCACATCAGCACACTATTGACTGTCTACGCTGGCCGACCAGACAACTACATACTAGTCCTATCGAACGTACTTGGACCATCTTGACCGTGTGAGTCGCAATAGGGCGCAAAATTAGATGTTTATAACCTCTGACATTAGCACTTTCAAGGCCACGGCAACAGATAAAACAAAAACAGTGCAGACTATTGATTGTTATGAAGGCAAAACCGTCAGCGGATATGGGTGAACTTGGTATTGGTGCCTGATAAAGAAATTTCTGTTCCCCTCACTGAAGTTTCACACCGGATATATTGTTCTGTTTTCACTCAACCACTTACGGTTATAAGAATATAATGCTCAGTAAGGCGAACTAGTGAGCGACAGTCATGTTTGTGCAAAAAGCAATCAATAGAAACGCCATTAACATTCAGGTAATTTCACCTAGGCGATCGGTAACGGGTGATGGATGCTCATACCCAATAATTTAGTGGGTTGAGAGAAACAGCTGTACTGTTTTCGTATCAGGCTGCAAGCCGCAACCGATGGTTGACCAGTTGTGAACGACACATTATTGTCCATTCCGGAATGCAAAAAATCGTTCATACCTCTCACAAACGTTTTACAACATTACTATGAGTTGGGTGGCTATATTTGAATGTACCCGAATTAAAAGTACCAATACAACTTGAATTATCTCATATCGATGACAAAATTTTACTATCATTTAAAAACTGTAACTTGCCGGTTGTCCGAACGTAACCATTTAAAAAACTTCATCGTTTACATATTCTTCTCAAATCTTCTGTGATTGTCAAACGCAGGTGTCCTACTCAAAGTAATATGTATTTATACATATATAAGCTCCACATGGTTGAAATATAGTGCACTTTGTATTCACACTGCTACAATTCCTTGACCTAAGCGAATCTACACAAAAGGATGTACTTTATTTAAACTTAACAATAATGTGACAATAGATTTTCCCTTGATTAACCGGTTACTAAGCGCTTATGATGAACAGTTTATCGGAAATCTGGATGGGCAGTAAGTATGTCACAGAAATGAATACCAGTCGGAATAAACTGTATTTAGTAAAGTGAGTGCATTGTTGAGAAACGTTTCAGGCGACCCCATTCCAAGTGATGCGGAAAAGTACTGTGTACAAAGTATAATCAGGCAGGTAAAGTGAACTGCCGGAGAGCAGGCTATCCTTACTGCTCACAGAACTAACAAGTGTAGTTCATAACTACTCTAGTCCAACTTATGCGTAACACGTCCTCCAGGGTGGTACAAAAATATATTAAGTGAGGTTTTTGAGTTTGTCCTGTTGAACCACCACTTATATAACCTCATCAGGTATATACCCCAATTAATAATCACGTTAACACATCGTAGTTGATACCTCAACGCGGTCCGATGTTTATAACCTTTTACTACCTTATACTTTGAATGATAACGTGACCTAGATAAACTGTTGTGTTTGTTGTTTGGCGGATCCAGCTCGGCCAACACCGGTACCACCTCTTCTCATACACACACATTATCCTGCTCACGATTTGGCAGGACCGTGGGTCAGGGGCACAGCAAAACCAAAAGCTATCAGGTTCTGTCACACATATCCATGCTACGGAACATGCCAAACGAAACATCGTGTCTCTACACGAGTTAAACAGTACACGGTCTTATAGAGATGATTTTTCACTTCAATACTTGTGCAGTTTCATCTGGCAAGTAGATTACAGGTCAACGACTCGTCTCACATCAGTTCTTCCTTCCGTCATGCTTCGTATGCTTTCACTGATGCAGTCGGTGATTGTCAGCAACGTATATTACATCTGTTATCTTTTCACGATTTTTGTTGGTCCAAACATTTTGTTATAAAGTTTTGCTACTCAGGTATATTTGAACATATATGTCATAAATGTTATTGGCATTCACCATGATTCGATTACCGTTGACTTTTTGGCCCAGTAGATTCGACATAATACCGATTGATACCAGGCAAACCAACATGAGAAGCATTGTGCATATCTGAAAAGGATACACAGCAATGACCAGAAAACCGGTTAAAGTAATCTTGTCCAACATTCGGATGAATAATCTCTTAGGTAAGATACTTTTTTATTCGTGTGCAGTTTTGCCGAAGTTAGTCGAGACAGATGCTTTCAACACAAACATCATGTAGCCAAACTTCAATTTACAACTATCCAACCCATACCAATTCACAAATAAATTTGAAGAGTGACGCAGATAACGCTGTGTTGGACGATATATGCCATGACATATTTCGATGTACACGTTCAAATGCTTAACTTAAGCTGCCAAATTTCAATTGTTATCACAGTTTCATCGTAGTATTTTGAAAAGACGCAACTCGGTACGTCATGATATTAATTATACAACATAAGGTTTCTGATTTCCTTTCCAGGTTTTTTTTAGTTTGTATAGGAAATAAGTGTTAAGAACATAGTTTAATATATAAGTTACACAATTATGAATAATCTGTTCTTCTCCTGGACTAGTTAGTGAGACCAGTTCGCACTGTATGGCAAGGATTCTATCGACTGCGGTACGAAGCCAAAGAAGGAACTCGGAAATTTCCCATTTCAGATGAGATCAAAACTTACTGTAAATGTGCTGTGACTGTTAGTTAACTAGTCACCTGATGAGCTCACCACCTACACAGTTCGAAACTTCATTACAGCCATGAAAACCTTGTGCCGAATTGTTGCATACAACTGTTTCCTAACTCGCCATTTCGTCTAATTTGCAATTCACCGCTTTTTGATGTATACAATGGTCACTTAAATAAATAAAACGTGCCAACTCTTTGACTGCTGTGGTCGGTGTGATATTGGTTCATATTGACTGTTTGATGGATCAGCAGCAATTTCAGACCAGTCAGCGAAACTAAGTATATCTGCCGATAATCGTGCGAGATAGCAGTCAAAAGATGAGATGCGTCGATTGACGCTATCAAACACGACCACCAAGTCCACGCGATTAATTTGCACTCGACAAACCATCAACTAACCGGAAAATACTATTGGATACAAACTCAACAATACGGACACAAGACCAATGGAACGTCATCCGATGAGGTGAAGCAAGCCATCGACCAATGGGAATAGGTCACCGAAATGTTCCGTAGATTGGAGTGTTCATTATAAACATAGCTCTGATTTCATGGAAGTCAACACAACATGACATCAGAGATAGAGAAACAGCCAGCAAACATGATGGAACTCAGTATTTGGCAAGCACTGATTATATTTCCAAAGCTATTGGACGTAAGTGAGAATGCACTATCCAAACTCTGGAGGATGTGGAAAGTCAAATGGCACGACTCAGACTTATTGATTCATCTGGAGAGCCTCTAGAGACCATAGTTGTTTATTGCTGACTAAATTAGAATTCCGACTGCTATTTGCACTCTTTTTGTTTTTGTTGTGAACTCTCGAAAAGATACGCTGGTTCTTCCTCGATATAATGGTGCGTTTGACAAAAAATCGGACTCTCCTCTCGGCCATTATTAACATGAAAAATCGCGGTCCCGAAGACACCACGACGGTCCCTGTATTTGCTTCCAAGACAAGCCAAAAGACGCGTGCAAAAAAGCAGCTTTGTTTCACCCCAAAACGTGTGCGACAACGCGAAAAATACAAGGTATTATTTGGCGCGTAGTAACCTAAAAACATTCTCCAGCCAGAAAATGGAAATACAGTAACCGGAAAAAATAGTTAGGGTTATTAAGCCACCAATGAACATAGCGGAATAAGGGTCGGACAGGCAAAAAAATAGCCAAGGTTACCTCTTGACCGTTCTGGTAAGTTCCGCTAATTCTGATTGGATCAGTCGTTATTCTCGAGGACGAAGGTGGACTTCCTGACAGTTACGAACATTTTTTGCGCTTAAACGTCTGTTTGAGCGAACGGGGAAACCGACTTATATCCACGCACTCAAAATTACGCACCATGTCGCATACTCGCCTATCGTTCTGATGTGTTCCCGTGTCGTTTCATTATTCGCTCGTTCTCATATTGACTTCGTGTGTAAGCGATTTACTCCTCGTCTACTCATTACGTTATTCCCAACCGGTCGTCTTGGTTTCGCTTGGTTCTACAAGCTACCCATAATAAAGAGAGTAGATTGCTACTAGCTTGAATAAGTTTGCACGAAATACAGACTGGGAAGCAGCTTAGCATCCGTGAATTCGTGCGGACGTGGTGCAACGGAATCTGGGACGAAAGAGATGCAGTATTATATATACGTATATTTATGTATATTTACATATCTACATATGGCACTGCATCCCTTCCTCCCTAGATTCCGCTGCACCACGTCCGCGCGAATTTACGGTTGTCAAGCTGTTTCCCGGTCTATGCTTCGTTCAAACTTACCTTTCGAACTACGAGGGGGAGTCAAAAAGTAATGCCAGTGTTTTTAATTCTGGTGAAGTTTTTCATAAAATTACCTGAATTTTTTCCCAGTTATAAATGATTATATCATTTGTGTTATGTAATAGTTTGTTTCTTACTTTTCATGTTTTTAGACTCACAAGAGAAATTCAAAATGGCTGCCCCCGTAGAATTGCGTCAAAAACAAAGAGCAGTGATTGAATTCCTTGTTGCTGAGGAGGGCAACCCCCATGAACATTCGCAGACGATTAACAAATGTGTTTGAGGACAATACTGTAGATTGTAGCAATGTATGCAGGTGGGTTCGTCGTTTGAAGGATGAAAAGGTGGGAACTACGAGCGTAGCCGATAAACCCCGTTCTGGTTGTCCATCCGCGTCTGTCAATCCTGACACTAAAACAAAAGCAGATACTCTGATCAGAGAAACAATAAACTCTGACGCCTACATCGAGACCCTAATGAGGCTCAGAGCAAGAATCTAACGAGTAAGACCCTCTTTCTGCAAGACAATGCTCGACCACACATAAGCATCAAGACAAGGGAGACAATCGCCTCATTCGGGTGGACAACTTTACGGCATCCTCCATACTCACCAGATTTAGCGCCTTCAGATTATCACCTCTTCGGCCCCATGAAAGAGGGTTTGAGAGGCATACATTATTCCAGTGAAGAGGAAGTGAAAACCACAGTGAAGAAGTGGTTCAAAGAACAGACAACATAATTTTACTAGGCAGGGATACATGCGCTCATTCAAAGGTGAAACGTTGCTATTGAGCGTAACGGTGACTATGTTGAGAAGTAGGGATGTGATCTACAGAGGGTCAGCTTTATTTTGATGTATAATACATGATGCTGTGTTGGTAATTATACCTGTCCGAAATAAAATGGCATTACTTTTTGACTACCCCTCGTAGAAACAATCCATTCTCTTAATTCAACGATGTATGCTTAATACACTCAAGTGCTTTAAACAATGTAAGACTACGGTTTTTTCACAGAACACATAACCACACGTGTGAATCTCATGGCTAGTCCGATTGAAATTGTGTGAAGTCCTTGGTTATCTGAACAGTGCCTTGTTTACTCTAAGTTTTCTGCAGGGTTGGTCAGGAGAATGGGAAGACAGATCGTTGAAAGGTAAGTTTGTTTCAATTTGATTGGACTACCTTATTATAGAGTATTATAAGACAGAAAATTGGCTTTAGTCCATGATGGTGCAGTGACCATTCCTTTGACCACCTTGTGAGAACTGTTTGACACGTAGTGAGAGGTTGGGACAGCGGCTACACAGCCCCCAGCTGGCTGCTGGGTTGCGAGGATCAGCGATCACATATCGACCGGATAGATATACTGATCAACCGGATTCAGGTTTACACGAACTTGTTCCAGGCAGTTTGAACTGATCACCTGAACTAAATTTCACTAATGGTCATGTCAGGCTGAAACGATCGATCGACACACTGTTGCGTAATGCGCCCAGGTCCAACGTAAAATATTTACCCGAACGACCCAACACATGGTGATTGTGTTTGTTGTGGAGATTATCGGGGTTTTTCACAGCTGACGAATGCATGTAAAGAAACTGCCGATGTTAAATCGCCCTGCTCGGGTCAGGAGAACACGAGGTGGTAAGCCACCAAGGACAGAATGTATTGATTGGTTCGGTGGTACAGGCCTATAAGAGACCAATAACCAAAGACAAACGAGCAATAACCATTTGACGAAACCGTAAGCACTTGTACAAGTGACTGGTTAGTTTGCTGCGTGACTTATTTGGCATAAGCTAGGACGCGTCATTGCGTGTGCGTGTAAGCACAGGACGGCCTGTCCGATTCCGACCCAACAGTCAAGTAACAGTAGGATAATTATTTGGCTAATTTTGCAATCATGGCAGTTGATAAATCGACTTGGATTTAGTACGCTACGCTGCGAATACAATGAGCTCTAAGGTGAAGTGCGATTTCCGTGGATGCATTTCACTCGACCTGGGAGTCGTGATCCGTAATTACGGCAGGTAGTGTTGTGATCCAAGAACGCGGATGGCACAAGGCTTAATCATTCGACAAAGCAATACACGGGTTAAGCATGTAAACCAAACCTGTCACAAAACCACTCATTTGCACGCAGTATTCGGCCTCAGACAGTCTCGGCTACCACAGATGTCAGTGCTCAGTTCCATTGAGTAGCAGGGACCGTTATGGGTGATGCTCCACCTTGATGGTCCTTCTTGCAGTCTTCTTGTGGCTTGTACGTTGTCAAAACTATGCCCTGCACCTGCTATTGAATAGCCGCGGTATGAGTAGTATAATACGATCTCTGAACTCCACTGCAGTAGTATACCGAAACATAAAACCCATTCGTCCACGGTTGTGAACGCGATGGTTTTGCGTGATGGTGTCATAAGTGGGGATTTTTTCTGGTCATTGAGAGACTCTGCTTATACATATGAGGAGGTACCGATAAACTTTTCATGCTGACAACAGTCCAACGAAATCGATATGCACGTCTTCCAGAAGCGCAGTGAGAGACGCACATGATCCAGTCGGAGTGACTGTATGACGATGAATCTTAGACTGTTGACGAACCAAACGGCAATGTATACAATCGCCGATATCCTTGTTCATGTCGAATCAAATGAAACGCTCAGAAACAAGATTCCTGAATGATTCGACGCTTAGATTCGGCATGTTGTGAAGGCTATCGAAAACGGTTTCACACATTGTTTTTGAAACACTTAGCCGCGGTGATCCTGTACAAAAACCCCACTGAAGTGATATTCCGTTATTTCCTAGGTGTTCATAAAGACTTAGTAGTTGTCCACGTCAGGCTCGTCGGCCTGAAGTGTAATCGTATGCATAATGTCGGCGTAGCTCTCGAACGCAATGTTTACCAGTTGACCTCGAGATACAGCGTAGGCAACTTTATTTCATTCTCCTTTGAATTGTCTGATTATTTAAATACGCCCTGTGAACATACACTTTGTTCACCGGTTGGCGCGTGGATTGTTTCAGAATGGCAATTACGTCCTCATTCTCGCGTTGGGTTACAAAAACGAAACTGTATTGTAGCATGGAGACGTCACTTGCAGGTGATCCTTAAACCATTGTGTACAATCGAATTATTGAGAAAATTATGACGATGACACTAATGTTGTGGTTAGACGCAAAGTATGTTCTGCATCTCAGCAGTAGTGCATTTCGTTTTTGAAGGACGCAACTCAGCGCAGTGGGTCCTAGGGGTAACGAACACCCACTGTTCTCATCCACCGTCCTCATTGGGTCGGCCATCCACTCATCTCTTACACCTTAGCAGAGACCACAGGATGGGGTTAAAGTGGGTGGATTCTACATCACTGCCTTCGACTGCACATGCCCTCCCACACGAATACACGGGCGACGTCACCGTTTACGCACTCAGCCAATCGGAATGCTATAAGTGAATGCGATCCGATGGGATCAAGGCACAGACATGCATGACATGTTTGGACCTGGATCAGAACAATAGAAACGACACACACAGGCGTAAGCATACGTCCACGTGACCGTTTAGACAAGCGTAGCTGAGCCAAGTTTGTGTAACGGATGTCGATAAAGATTCGAAGTATGAATTTCACATTTTTCACTGACTATCTTTGAAATACTTGAAACACTGCATTTCCTTCAACAGCCACATCAGGGCAGAAGAAAAGACGTATGTTGCGATACGTTACCATTTCGTTTAGTTTCAGCAGTCACAAACGTAGAGCGTATGCACGACAGACAAGTAGAGATAGGGTAAGGACAAGCATGCATTCAGACGAAGTACTATCAGTAACACGGCAACCAACGCAACCTCACTTGATGCTTCAACCACTTTTGTCCTCACAACGTCAGTTTGCGAGTTCTGATCAACATAGCTTCGCTAAACATCAGCAGCTCCGGGTTCTGGTTGTGCAACATTACGTGGAATGAGCTGAGTGGGTCAAATTGGTGAATTGTTGTCATGATGCATCGAGCAGTAGATTATGCGAGAATTCAAACTCTGAATCCACCGGTTTGGGATTGCTGTCTCATCAGTTGTTTTGACCATTTCAGGATGGGAGCAAGCAAAATCCCTACATATCGCAACATATATCTTCTTTCTACTCCAATGAAGATATCTTTGAAACGTCATTATATGGGCGTTGGACATTCATGCTATCACGGACAACACTTATACTGCACCGGCCAAATAAGTTGGAAAGTGAGCTTCCAAGCCACCGGGTTCATCTGTTTAAGGTTGACATTCCAAGTTCGGCCAGTCAAGTAATGGATTGGCATCCCGGTTACTTTACTGTATCTGTCTGAACTCACATATATGCATTCCCACCAAGTCCTTCGCATAGCCCTAGCACGTCACCTGCGTACCTTTTGACCACATTCGGTTGGATCGGCACGTAAGTGGGCGGCCGATGCATTGCTAGGGTATGGAGAGGAAGGTCTGATCCTGTTTTCAGTGACTGTCCAGTAAGTTTTCCCGATCACACAACCACTCGCAACAGCCAATGGTGTTAAACTTACGAATGTGATCGGCCATGTACGAACCACGATGGACAGTGTACGAAACATGAGATAAATAGTAGAATGGTACAGTCGTGGACCCGGAAAGAAACTCTGAAATCAAACTATTTCAAATGAGTTTCAACTGACAAACTTATCAAAAAAGCTTATCCAAAACGGGCTTGTGTTAGTGAGACTACTTACTGAGGATACAGCGAATTCGCCTAGGGATCAGGCTGTTAGTCTTGCCAAGATTAGATCGTAAGCTGTTGAACACTCGTTACTTTCTCACACCTTCGACAACTCCCTCAATATGTTATTACTGTGGCAGTAGCCGGTATAAAACAGACTATCAGACATGTCCGGCTCGTAAACTCGACTGCAAGAGCTACGGTAAGCAGACATTTTGCTCGATGCTGCAGATCCTGTCAAGTGGCGCGAGTAAGCCAAGGTACTGCTGATGGCGACTCGCCATCGTTATTGACAGAACACATCTACTCATTACCTTACTCTACTTTCACTGGGAAGCAATAGCACGGGTTTTCAGAGTCCAAGCTCCCTTCACCGGACATTCAAATGGTGGCCATTTGTGTACACCGGCGTAGGACAACCATTGAGGAGGAATTCGATTCTGCCTCGCCAATAGCACGACCGTCCCCAATTCCTCTGGTCAAACGAGGATCAACGACTGTCATAGAGGAAATGGTTTCGAACGACTTGGTTGGACAAATCGTTGGTTCCAAACAGGTTCAGTCTATAGTCACTGTGCTACAAAAGGGCGAAACGATACGAATATGCGATGACTGGAAGGCGGTAAATAGCCAGATTGTGTTGACTAAATTCATACTTCCAACGGCCGCTGAGCTACTGGTCAAGGTGGTTAACGCTCAATTTTCCTCAAAATTGGATTTAAAGAAAGCATTCTTCTACACGCCGTTAACGTCAGAACCCAAGTACCCTATAGCCGATGGACTTCCAGCGTTGGAAACGTCGTCGTACCTACCCGTCAACATACAGAACACCAGCAATACAACCTGGGATATTCGTCCGCTTGAAAGAGCGGCAAGCGTGCAGAATTCGACTGGCACTGTCGAGACCGATTGGAATAGCTCGGACCTGTGGACCGGGATCCTACGATTTACAATCGGCCGCAAGTTCAGTGCTAGACAGCTCTACACATAACTGATGTAAACAGACGCACACAAACTACCACATCCACGCTGTGCTGTCCCCGACACCCTAACACAACAACCTCGATCAGCCCGTCACAGGAACGGACCACATGCTACAGTTCTGACCGACTTTCGAGCTAAGACGGAGGTGGTCTTGTCAAGGTCGCATCAAGGCTGCCTGTTTACCTCAAACTCGTGTTAACACTCAAGCTGCGTTATGATTGGTCGTGCCTTCAACGGTCGACGGCTCATTCACCCACGCACTTAAGAATGACTGTCGTTCGTAAATGTACTTGTCCTGAGTCACATGTTCTGTCTACCGTTGCTATAGCCTGTAAGGCTTAATGTTGATGGCATCCGAGTAGAAATACAACACATACCTTCTTACTGAACCATCATCCTTGCGACCGATGAGAATGTCTAAAATCGGTAGGCATCCGTTCTTTTCCAGCTCATAATTGACTGTCAGATTAGAACGACATACGTTGAACCGGTTTACTATCTCATGGGTGGTTTGCGGAGATTGCGCAAACATGAGGATATCATCCACATAACGATTGTTCAACGGAAGCGACGAAATGTCTGGAGCCATTCGCTGTTCTACCATCAGCATGAAGAAGTCCGTTAGCATCGGTCCTAATGGACTGCCCGTGACGACCCCGTATATATGTCGATAACGCTTACTCCGAAAACTGAAATTGATGTTCTCCGTGCACAGTAATAGAAACAGTTGAAGCATACCTGATTAGTCGTCTCAAGCCAGGATTATTTGTACAAAAGCAATTCTATATAAGTCTTAGACTCCCATGGACCTAACGGTTTTGCGTCGTTGTTCTCCACATTATTTGCTATTTTACTTCTTCACCCCAACTCCAATAGTGTCATATGTGTGTTCCCGGTTGTTGTTATTTGGTAGTGAAGAGACAATACGAAATTCTAGCATCTACCACTGTCCGTCTTCTTACTACTTTGTTCAAACTTAATTTCTTATAAGTATACCGGCCGAAGAGGATAATTTATCGAAACCAGTCTGTTCGCTGAAACTGTTTCTCACGTTCCTTACTTTCAATGCACTATACTCAAAACATTCCACATGATCTTTCATATCATATGGATAAAACCTTAAACCCACATCTGCATTTCATGAATCTGCGTTTGCCCCAGTTTGCTTTGGATACGCACTGTTCTACTCACACTCAGATAACAGATTGAAAAAGCTCAGAAATGAACAACATGGTCGTTTATTTGATGCTATTCTTTTAAATACTGGAAGAAAAGAGTGCGCATTGAACTCTAACATGATTTGTGACTTCTGGTTGAAAAGCTAATGCTACACAGTTTTTATCCGGTGGATTTAAACAGTTTCCGTCTGTAATGAAGGGTAATGCGAACTGTTGCTTCCTTCTGTCGTGAAATTATCTCCAAAACAGACACGCACATCAAGTAATACAAATAGATTTTCACTATTCACAAAAGTGCTTTTGAAGCACAGCATGCCAAACATTCGTATTCAGCGGATTTACATATAAGGAAACACATTACTAGCTTCTTGGTGGCATGCATGTTAATTCACGAGGGAAAAGGACTGCGATTAAGTAGTGGTGTATTCTGGTAAAGAAACGTTTACTCACGCCTGAACACTAGTCAAAGCAAACTCATTTAATGGGTTTTGAAACTTTGGTCCTCAAAGTTAAATGGGATATAACAGGTGGACGCCATCCACAGCAAAACCCAATGCACTTGTCGGAAAGTAGCTACGGCCAACCCCGGCAGTTTGGGACTAACTAATATAATGTGGCTGAATCTGGTTTCATTTACTCATCTAAATGCTTTATTGTGAATAATTTAGTTTACGAAATACACCTATGAAATAGAACCTATAAATGAAAACACGGGTTGATTGTAAAATGTCGATTCAGTATCAGTTCAGTTCAGTTCAGTTAAGATCACAGGATTTGAGGCTAGTAGCCTGTTGGTGTCCAGTTTCTTGCACCAGTGAGCTCAGATTATCCCACCGTGCTGCGATAAATGGAGAAGAAAAGCTTCACTTCAACAATGTCTTGGAATCTTCAGTGGTATGTAGAACACAGTAGATTATTGAAAGAGCATCGAGAATATCTCTGGTCAGATCCTCAACAGGACCATGCAGGCAATCTATTGGGTGCCAGCGGTTGAATGATGAAGGGAAGCGGGATTGGAATCACCTTCAGCAATCATGGTATTCAGATTAAAAGACAGGATCGAAGCCAATGCTGGTGCTACCATATCTCCATCAGACTCCTGGATGACAGAATAAAAAATACTTTCTGGCTT
>LUCH01018655.1:0-12990 GCA_013368495.1 Paragonimus heterotremus | reverse complement strand
CACTTAGTCTTAGGCTTGTCACGTGATGAGCCGCGTGAGAGGGCGAGACGACGGCTACACTACCATCTGAGACTGAGGTTCGCAATTGCCTTTCGGTTCTGAAACGTAACAAGGTACCTGACCCATATGATTTCGTGCAGATGCTTTTCAAAAAAGGCGTTGGTAAAGGCCCTGATTCAGTTGTTTCAGCCTGTGTAAACGACAGAGACCATCTCTTCGCGTTGGGGACACTCCATAATGGTTCCCATATGTAAGAAAGGAGCCCGGGACTCTTGCGAAAACCATTAGAGGATTAGTTCGACCCCCGTCATCACTAAGGTTCTGGCATCCATTATACTTCGTCGATTCATTGCAGTTCGGGAAGCAAACACTAGGGGGAAATAGCCAGGGTTTCACCCTGGGCGAGGATGTATAGATCACACTTTTACTCTTCGTCAAATGTCGGAGCAGGGTCATGTGTACCGCCAGCCAAAAATCGCCGTATTCTTCGAGTATAGAAGTGAATTCGATTCAGTGGATCGATCTACACTTTTGGAGCTGCTTAAACACAGAGGTGTGCCGGTCAAGTATGTGAACGTGCTGCCGCCGCTTCATTCCCATACTTCAGCTCAGGTTAAGATTTACGGTGAACTACCAGGCAGTTTCAGCACTATGGGCGCCATTTGCCAAGGGTGCCCACTTTCACCTTTTCTGTTCAATTCTGTCGTAGAAGAAATAATGGAAGATTGTCTCTGACATTCACAAGATGCCGGCGTGGACCTCCTGCCTAGTGGAAGACTGACTAATCTTCATTATGCTGACGACAAGGTGATGCTGTTTAACAACTTTCAAGCAGCACAAACAATGCTAGGCGCTATTTCGCGTTCTGCTGAATATTTCGGAATGCGCTTTGCAGCCTCGAAATGCAAAGTGCTTCTGCAAGACTGTTGTGACTGCAAACATCTAATGTTAGATAACGAAGTCATGGAGGTTGTTGACCGGTTTGTGTACCTGGGAAGCTGCATCAGTGACGGTGAAAGCGTAGGGAATGGAACAGAAGCGTGTATCCCTAAGGCTAATCGGGGGACAAAAGTATCTCTCTTATGCTTAAAGATCGCCTATGCAAGGTGACAGTGTGGACTATGTTACGTTACGGCAGGAAACATGGCCGCTCACGATAGAGGACGTGAACCGTCTCCAGGCATTTGACCACCGATGTCTGCGTTCAATCGCTCGTATCAAGTAGCATCAGCAAACAAGCAACGAGGAGGTCAGGAAGCTGGTATTTGCCACAGACTGTCAAACGGGTTCTCTTGTTCAATTATTACATTTGCACAGACTTAGATGGTTCGGTCGTGTACTAAAGACGCCAGCTAGTCGACTGTCACATCGAGCACTCTTTGTCGACACTGCGGTCGACTGGCGATGACGTGGCGTAAACAAACGAAATCGTTCACGAAGGGATTGGCCAGTGTTAGTCGCGTTCGTCTCCCAGGCTGTGGCCCTCGCGACTCACAGAGTCGATGGCTGGAGATGTTAAGTGAGATGGCGGCTAATCGAGCCCATTGGCGTGAATATTGTCGTTGTTTGGCCGAGTTGTCTCTGAAATGAATGTATTTAATGACGCGGGGCAGTGAAAGCCGTGAGGAAGCTGTCTTGCTGATGAGGCCTTACTTTCACTTACAGCTTGGTTGTTTGTTTGCAAGGTGTAGTCGCCTTGATGTTCTATGGTTGAATATAAACGAAGTTGTTTTGAGTGGTTAAGTCCATTGTCGTCACCTTATTTTTTTTATTCTCCTTTCATATAGATTTTTTCTTCTTTTCCTTTGTGGTTGTGTGGCAGTTTAGCATAAGTGTGAACCAGTGATGTATTGCTGTCTGTGATGTTAAAGATGATGAACCACGTTTTGAGACAACCAATTTGTCGGAATCGCGCTTGCCTATTGTAGGGCGTGAACTAGGGTTGGGACACTCAAGCAACCAAGCAATAGTTGTAAACGCTCTACTACTTGATCGCCTACTTAGCTCCCCTTGTTGTTATGAGGTGCATCTCCTAACAAGGCAGCTGGGAGGCATTATGCCATCGGTGGTCTACACTGATCTTTAACTGCCACACAACAACGAAGGAAAAGAATCCCTATATGGCAAAAGAGAAAAAGGAGGGTAAGGGGACCTAATTGCCAAAAATAGCTACGTCCATATTCAGACATGCAGCATCAAGGCGACTACACCTTGCAAACAAACAACCAAGCTGTAAGTGAAAGTAAGGCGTCATCAGCAAGAGAACCTCCTCATGGCTTTCACTGCCCCGCGTCATTAAATACATTCATTTCAGAGACAACTCGGCCAAACAACGACAATATTCACGCCAATGGGCTCGATTAGCCGCCATCTCACTTAACATCTCCAGCCATCGACTCTGTGAGTCGCGAGGGCCACAGCCTGGGAGACGAACGCGACTAACACTGGCCAATCCCTTCGTGAACGATTTCGTTTGTTTACGCCACGTCATCGCCAGTCGACCGCAGTGTCGACAAAGAGTGCTCGATGTGACAGTCGACTAGCTGGCGTCTTTAGTACACGACCGAACCATCTAAGTCTGTGCAAATGTAATAATTGAACAAGAGAACCCGTTTGACAGTCTGTGGCAAATACCAGCTTCCTGACCTCCTCGTTGCTTGTTTGCTGATGCTACTTGATACGAGCGATTGAACGCAGACATCGGTGGTCAAATGCCTGGAGACGGTTCACGTCCTCTATCGTGAGCGGCCTTTTTTCGCTGCCGTAAAGCAATACAGCTCTCACTGTTGTCTGAGATACGCGACCCTTAAGTTTCAGGGAAATACCTCTGTCGTCAGAGGTGCCCTAGGTTGGCGACTATCACCCTAGCTTTGGTGAGGGGCGTTTCTACTTCATTTCCTACACCGCCGTCGCTGATTCAACTTCTCAGGTATACAAATCGGTCAACAATCTTCATAGCTTAGACATACACTAATCTGTACAATTATTCTTTGTGTACATCATCCTGGAATTGTGATAAACCAAAAAGATATGAAATATATATTTTTCTCCCGCTCTGTTGTAACGAAGGACTGTGTAATACTTACTAGCCCTCTGGAGAGAGCTTGTAGTGGATATATAAAATAATGTTTTCGATAGTCACATTCACTTGAATGATCTTCATGGTTTTGGTTACAAAACCTACTCTTGTTTTAGTCAAGCAATGCATTTGGTAATATCCACATCTCGCCAGCTTGACGTGTTTTCTCTGCAAACCCTACTTATCATGCTAAATTCCCATACACAGGTGTCAACGCGCTGGGTTTTTGTTTTCATTGTCAATAGTGAGTATACTCACTAGTTTTTTTCTACAACAGACTTATCCGGGGACAAACAAACCACCCAAGGAAAAGAACGTTTTGACGTAATTGTCGCCGAGATAATTTTATCTGCAGTGAGTGGTCGTGGGAGAGGTACTATTACACCTTGTACTCTTGGTCACCTTGGCTAACGCATAGCTATCGCGGGAACACTGGACGCAAAACTGTTCGTAGGCAACCTACACATAATTAACCTTTGCTGGTAAAAAATATCGGTGCGGAGACTGCACACACGTGAAGATCAGGAGTAACTTGGAAAAGCACAAGGCGACCGGTGTACCATAAGTAGGACGGTGTACACCGAAGGGGGTCAGCAACGAACGGCTGACAAAAATAATACAACAGATGTCGCGATACATTTTCCGGTTGAAATGTTACATATACGTACAAGTAGTTACAAAAAGGTAGTCACAAAAAACGTGCGTGGTAAACTCGCATTATCACAATGTTGAGCAATATGTACAGATTTAACACGACGAATGACTGAGAGAATCACAGTAACAAAAAAACTAATGTAATACACCCTATAGGGTGTGTAACGGAGTGGCTATTCATCACATGTCCTCAGTGCGGCCAGTTAAGTCTAGGAAACAAAACCGAGTCATCAAAAACAAGGTTTTGGACACGAACCCCGTTTCCAAAGCCACAACACATTGTCACCAAAAATGTAAACAATACTTACAGTTTCTGGGAGTCCACCAAGTTCTGCCTTAGCATTTGCTGTCCTCAAACTCCGTAGGTCCAGCTGTCGTCGTAAACCAGATACCTTCGAACTTTCAAACGGCCTATCGGACATTTATTGGCGAGTGTGCTTTTAGCCAAATTTCACGTAAATCACAACCCGTTTTTAACACAATGTGAACATAAGGGCTGTGAAAACAAAGAATAGATTAAATGAGACACATTTTTTATCCCACCGTGGGCTTCATAACGAGCAAAGTTTACGCGGGTAATTCGAAATCAGGTCAAGGTGTTTGGTGTTCTTCATCCACCGATAAAAAGCAGGAGTCTGCAGTCGAACAGATGCGTGAACTACAATAATTCTCAATACAAAAATAACCAGTCAAGTCAAGGACTGAGCTTACTAAAGACTGACAATGTTCGTGAGGTGTCCAAGGACGCCGGAAAATATTCGGATTGTTCCAAGATGAGAAATAACAACAAATAGGATGTGTTAACCTGGATGGCAACCACTGGCGTCGTAGGAAGAACATGCAAGCTCGGTAGTGTGTCTTCTTTCGCACACGAATTGTTGAGAAACTCTCACGAAATTAATGTGGCCTGATGTGTTAGTAAAACGGTACAAACGATGTTTCTAAGTTTTATGCAGAAAACGGCATATTTCAGTTGACGTGACATCATCTCATATCAGATGTTGTTTGAGTGGCCCATTTCGGGTAAACCTCTTTCGTTCGTTGAGTCAGCATGATGGTGAACGTTGAGGACACCTTTAGAAGAATATTCAAGTTGAGGTGCTCGAAATTCGAAGACTATCTGGGTGACTTGTGCAAATTTCAACGAGAAACCTGCACGACCTTTTTCACCAGCGCTTCACAGACAGCTGCAAGTAGTAAGAAACATAGGGGAATAGAACTACTGCCAGACTACCCGTATAGAATTGTGGTGTGCAAGTGTGTGCACTGTACACGTCGGACAACACCCTCTAAGCAGTAATGTTTATTGATCCAATTGATATAATAGCCAATTATGGATTCACAGACCACAGATACAACGCTTCCTCGGCCGTACGTTATCATGTTGACGGTTATCATATCTAAAGGGCGAACCTAGTCCATTCACACGACTTTCAAGTTGGTAAGCCTGATGTATATCCCAGGAAGACTGTTGGCTGCTCGGGATGAATTGCATGTGTGAGACGATGGACCACTTTGTGAGTGCTCGGGAAATGGGGTCATACGTGAACAGGAAAAATGGAGTTAGGATGTGTCGACATAATTTAGGCAACCTACGCACTAGGTACAACAAGTTAGATGATCGCAACGAAATTATTAATTTGCGAGGCTTATTAAAAGCGAAAAGCAGTTATGGCTTTCTACTGAGAAAGAATACTCTCAGATTCGTTATGTCTGTACCTAGAAGTGCCTCTCAACTGTGCTCGAGATATGGAGGTGTTATTCTCTGGGGTGCCACTCATCGAACAAATTATGGTGGCTTTATATGTTGCGTGCGACCGGCAGACCGTGAATATCTCTGTTAACTTTGAATTAAAAAATACTTTCTAGCCATTAAAGTTGTTGACATTTTGTAACATGTTGCAGTTCCTGAAATCTTAGAATTCTTTAGCCTGAATATTTCTTTGTTTCAACCTTCCGAAGACGCAAGTAAGGAATGCGCGGTAGTTCAATGCTATAGGGATTAATGGAGAAATAACGCAGAGTCACATTCTACTTTGTTTCGGAGAACTGCTTGGTGTCCACGGCAAAAGCGTCTTCTTCGCTGTTTTTTAAGCCAATCAAACACACAGGTGTAGAGATTTCCTTATTTTTGTTCGCAAACGATGTTTCATTTCTGTACAACAACCTTTTGTATCATCTTTACATGTTGCTCAAATTGATACAAGTGACCTTGCAATACAATACAAATTTTGTGCACGTCGGTCTGCTCTTCTCTTCTTTGTGCAGTCGTTTGACGATACTACACGGATCTATCATCCAATTTTTTTAGTTTCGTTGTACCACGAACATCGTCGCATCCCAGATCGCACCCCAGCAGTCCATGGCAACTCTGTGATATCACCCACTTCCGGATACTGGTAATTTGGAATATTGTGGTGGTCATCTTGAACACTTGTGAACACATTTCTGTGAGTCAAACCCTTTTGATCAGATAACTTGTTGGAACTTTGTGACTATTTTTGTCTCATTCGTTTAACCTGTTATCACCGCTAGCTTAGTGAGTTACACTCGCTTTTACCTAATCTGTTCAGTAACTCATCTTGACCACTACAGAGGTTTTACGAACCAATGGTAACTCAGTTAAACGCCCGCTTAATCAGACGTTTTCGCTAGTATTTCCTCTGGTTATTAACCTGCCGCGTAGTGTCATCCCAGTTATATCTCCCCCACATTCCCTTTAGCCCTAAAACCTAACCAACCGTTACAATACGACTTTTTTCGATATGACATTTAAGGGAAAACAACTTGTATAATTAAGAGAAGTAACATACATTATTAGTAAATATTTACAACACATGTACAAAATACGGAGCGTTAATTTGCATCCGGGTCGAAAGCTTTTTCTTCATCCAGATCCACAATCCGTCTGTTCTCATGTATAAAAATAAATACCGTTATGTTACCTTGCACAAACCTGACTACTGTCCCCAGTTTCCCGGGCGCACGGACTTTTGTGTCTATCGTTTGTTCCCTGCACAATGCAGCCACCCTTTGCAACATTCATTAAGCATGCTGTCTTGGATGATTGCCCATTCCGTTCTCTCGTGCACTTGCCCTAAGTGCGTACCGAATGAGGGCTATATGGCAGGTCTTACCTGGCAAAAAGGTTTTTACTTGCGTTCATTTGAATGAGAACGTCTGGCGTGCACTGGAATAGGTGATCTGTGAGGCAACTGTCCTGATCATTGGTCGATTCAGCATACTGCTAAGTAGGGCTTCGGCACTGAGGGCAGTGATACACCGAAAGTAATCAGCCCCCAGGCAGAACATTAGCCGGCCAGTAATCCCCATATTCACCATTGCGGAATGGAGCCTGGAATCAACTGATGTCACGGGTAGGGTCAAAGGAGGTGTACGTTTATTGGCCAGTCGCGCAATTTCCGCTATCATCTGTAACACGGCTGCACGTAACGCACTCATTTGTATATTGACGCAGAGACCTAGCTCTTAGAATGTGCATGAGTTGCAAAATGAACGCGACTTTTTGAAGTAGACCTCAGTAACTGCTTCTTGTGAGACACTTCCTGCAAGTGATAAAAACCTAAGGATTACTTTCTTACGGTTGTTGTTTTGTGTTATTGTGTGCTCACCGTGTGTTACTTTGCCGACAGTTATTCGGTTCTCATTGCTGCATGACGGGATAGAGTAACTGACAACTGTGGGTGCAAACTTTCTCTTTTTTGCACCAACATCTTCATCGCTGTCATCGTTTGGAAAAGGTAGTTATTTACTGCTAAAATGCTACCCAACTGGAAAGGCGAACTTACATTCGACGTTTTCGGGGTAAACCCATGTTTACAGTATCGTCACTGGAAAGTAGAGTACCGGAAGTATATCTAACTTCCATTTCCCTTGCGTGTTTGAAGTCAACTGCAATGAAATGTTGGTAGGTTTGATATCAAGTAATGTAACTCACTTGTGGTGATTAGTAGGCTAACTGGCAACTTGGGATCGTTGAACTCCGGCTGCAGGTGATTTCGTACATACCTGTAGTACGCACTTGCAGGTTGTCATGGAATAGTCGCTGTTGTTCGTGTAGCATTAAGTCAGATGCTGCTGATGACAGCAACATCCTCGTTGTCATCCGCCTCAGTCTTAATCACACAGTACCACTTCCTCCCGTCCTAATCTGAAGAGCAATGACACTTCGTTAGTTAGGGTTAACACTTTCCAGGCTAATCGAAGAAGGATACACGGAGTAGTTTCACTGGTTCATGTTTATCAATTTTTTATTGAACGTTTGTAACAGTGGAATAACAAGTGAACTGGAGGACGGTGGAAACAGAACGTATTTACATAGCATTTCAGAAAAAAGTACAGGATACAACTGATCATTGGTATCGCCAAAATGAAATATGTGCACCATAGAGTATGCAATGCCATGCACCCAGAAGTCAATAATAGTTTGGAAACGCTTACACCGCAGAACAGGTAGAGTAAGGTCAACATTGTCGATGACAACGATAACGTGAGGCAACCTGTGTGCAATAATCACATTATTGGGACCGGTGGTGGAAATAAATGGGCTGTTAGGACACAATCTCCGTTCCTCGGACTCCTCGCTGTGGGCTTCAACAATCAACGGCCGATTGGTCTGAACCACCTCCGACATTGTAATCACTTCTTTCCACCTGTAGTACAACTTGGCAACTGGATTGCAGGCTAAATGTAGCATACGTGTGACACGGTAAATGTACGACTCAAAGGGAAAGGTAGAAAACCTATCCAGTTTGCAGTGAAGTTTCACGTCGAGCGCCAGATGAACGGGCGAATTGACATTGTAGGTCATTTCCCCACACTCTATATAAATGGAAATAATCGTACACGAACTTCTGCAAGCAAAGCTATGCTGAGAACCGGATGAGCAAGGGCATAAGTACCTATGGATAAGTCGAGAAAATTGGAGTAATTCCCCCGAGGTATTCTTCCCTTTGACACCCATGGTCCGATATAAAAGAGAAACTGTCTAAATTTACAGGCTTTCCAATTTTCAAACTCCAACCATCCCCGACAAATCCTCGGAAAGCCGCCTTTAAGTAGACTGGAGCAGGCGATTATGCTCAAGTCAACGTATTCAACAGCGTCAATCACCAAACGTACGTCTTTGATGTAATAAGCTTCCAGCCATAATGAGGCCAGTCTTCGTATCACACCAAGACACACAGAATGCGCGTAACCGTACGGGAAATGGTGTATCATATCTAACTGTAGGGCCTTAAAAGGAGATTGTCTAGCCTTCCTGACACAACGAAGTATTTCGTATGTACGATCTGGGTGGTCTGTTAAGGGATATGTGACCTTGTGGCCAACGTGGACACCTCTTTGCGTACAGCGATGACAACTGACGGATCCAGTGAGCTGTGGCTTCCGTCTTACAAATGTCCAGCTGACGAGTCGCAAATAATGCGGCTGACAATCAGCTGCCTTTTAAACTGTAGGTTACCGACGGTAGCTCCATGTGACCTCAGAGCACACAGTTCAGCGACCAAATCAGACAGATATTCGTTTATATTCGAAGGTTTGCTTCTACCAACAAGAACACCAACCGTGAAAGGGGACGCTGTATCGGTTTCACTAATCTACAAACTATGGGTCATAACCGCAACTTTGATGGCTTGAAAGGTCTTACGCGATCAATTTGCAGCCTGGATGGATAGGTCATTCGCATTCATCTGTGATGCGTCATTTGGCAAACGTGACGGAGCAGTTCGTAATCCAAAGTGAGCATGAGTCTCACCGGTCATTCGTTATGAAGGGCAATCACGTGGTGTGCATAAAAGCGAACCGACGTCAGTTGGCATACAGGTCGCCAGAGGATTGATTATTCGCGACAGCGCTGTAACTGCTCTCCTGGGAATGTGATACTCTGGAACCCGTTCTTTCAAACATACTACCACTTTGGACACCGTTCTACCATTCCCTGAGTTGCTTGCGACTGAGGAGCTGCTAGCATCCGCTCCGTTGTAGGCAACTTCATTTAAACGAGAAATAACAATTGGAAAAACGCTTATTTCCGTCGGTGCTGTTGTAAGGACACCATCTTCAAACTGATCACTGAAACCCACCACTAACATGCATCGTCGTATCCAACGATTGAGAGTCTTTTCTGATGGCAATTGTGTAGCATTCTTATGTGTTCTTCGAATTCCAAACATTCTTAAGTAAATGCAATGAGCAGTCGAACAGTACACGTGTTTTACAATTACACACGTAAACAATTTAAAAAGTTAACCTTTTTTTAAAGATCTCATCAATCCACCGAACGCATACAATGCGTACTAAGTAGTGCGCATTGAGCAAACTTAAGCAAACTTGGCCAAACTTAAGTTTGCTCATTAAGACGTAAACAGCCTGCATCATAAGCACTCTCCAGAATACCCTATACGCAATTATTAACATGTATGAAAACTCCTTGCATATTTAGTTTAGAAACATTCGTGTGCACAGGCATTATGTTCATGCATGAAAGGACACGCTCTAAAAATCTGGAGCACAACCAGCGGCTCATCTTGATAATGAAAACCTCAAGGCTTGTCAACAACCGGTGCATGTATCGATCAAAAGCAGCCCGCGTCGACAGCTTTGCCAACTCGCGAACGAATGCGTCATTCGAAAACGCCCACAACTACGCCATACGACCCAACAAATCTCCACAAGCGAAGAGACCACAAGTATCGATCGGTTCCCTCCACCCTGCATTACCGAGCCACACACGTTGATCTGAAGAAATTTGATTGGACAGCCCCTTGACATCAGACATCAGCCGGGCGTAGGCTGCAGCAGTTAGCCAATCGTGACGCATCAGCGCGCCGACCCTATTCGGCGGCTTTATTACGCGGAAATTCCCGCTGATTTTATCCACAGGGGAGCTGCTCTTGAGATATGAGTACCATGTTTTTATAAAACTAAAACCGTGAGGGCGCCCATAACCTACTTCAACGTATGACAATTTATCCTGATTCACCATTCGTTGGTACCACTGTTGTTAACTTTCCCATGAAATCAGGATGTGCGCTGAAATGGAGACGTGGTGACCTGCGAAAAAGAATAACATTAAAGAACACTTCCAGCTGGAAAGATTACGACACTTATAACGGTAATTGTGTAGTTCGCCGGTATTGTGCTTCAAGGCCGAAACGAGTTGAAAACGGCCCCTTAGCTGCGGAAAGAGATTTTCAAAGTTTTCATGAAATATTACAGTATATATTAGAAGACGGATATATAGATTTAATCGGATATAGTAGTTGTGTGGCAATGAGAAAAATCAGCTAAACCTAAAATTATTCATATTCGTACTTTCGTTGAGGAAAATGTGTTGCCATTTTTTTGGACAGAAGCGCCATGTTGGCTTTCTTAATCGGTTGACATTCTGAAATTGCTTCCATCGGAATTTTCATGGTGGAATTAATATTGTCATCCCGCGGAAACGCTCAATTCCACGTGGTTCTGGAGATATAATAGAATTTATAATTTTCGATCACGTTGCGATTGCACTGCATTGTACACGAAACATCACAGTAATTTCTAATGGAAGCTATGCCGCCACGTTTGTTGGTGAGTTATCCATCTGAGTTATATGCTTAACCCCGTTCCCTTATAGTATTTCTGGTGGGAAATGGTCTACGTCATCACCTGGTTGTTTCTACCTACGGTATGGTATGAACATCATGAATGCTAGCCGTAGACCGAGAGTTTCAGAGCTGTCGTGTTCCGGGAAATTATTTTCCTGGAAAAATTCGTTTTACTAGCATGGTATCTGGTTAAGAATTTGAAGGCGTCAAAATCTGCCTGTTGGACTCATAGGCCTTCGTTTTAACTGACCATTAATTAAAAGTCACCTCGTCGTAAGTGTTTATCGAAAATCGTTATGGCTGCTGTTGTTATGGTCGATTGCATGTGGTAATGTTAACACAAGGTTATTTTTGATTTATTTGTTCATATTTTTCATTTTTGGGTTATTTTATTTCCAGTTGTTTATTTTCTACTTGTAGGAGATGAGTTATATTGCGGCTTTCTAGGCGATGCGAATTTCACACTTTCACAGTTTCAGGAGTGCCTTCGGAGGTACATGGACAAGGTGGGGGTTATTTACGTCCGTGGGACGAGCCGCAGGTCGAAAACTGCTCTGAAGTACGATAAGGTAAGGCGATATGATTTTCAGAAAACCGTGCATATTTTTTATCATTGTACGAAGTACAAAAGGCGTGGGAGTGTATGCAGGGGTGCGTGACATGTCTAGTGGGTTAACTGTTGTTAATCTTTACAAATCAGGTTTTGCGACACATGTTACCGATAACGACTTTTTGTGGTCCGATGAGATGCCTGTCTGATTGTGAGTTCTTTCGAGTTGGAGCAAAACCACCCTCTCAACCGTCCGCCATATGAGTCCCATCCCACGAATCGTAGACTCACCGTCGGTGAATTGAACGAATGCAGAAATCTGTTCCAGTACATTACATCAACTGCCGACATTAAGCAGGATGTAACGGATGGTTACGGGAAGTTTATCACAAAGGCTGACGTTGGAAACATCCGCCGCAAGTTAAAGCCTGCAATGTCAGGTGAGTTTGTTATGTAGGATTGGTCACGGAATGTTAGTGAACCGTGATGAGGTGCTATAGGTGTGGTGCGCAAGCTGGGGGATGAAGGCAACAGATATACGCATATATACTTCGCCCAGAGAATGCAGATTGAACTATCCCGACGTCTCCCACATGTTGTGAATGTGGATGCAACTCATGGGACAAACAGACACAAGTATGTTATTTTATATCTTCTCATACTTTCTAAGTTGGAAGATATACCAGTTCCTAATGACACACGTTATGGAACACGGCCGACCCGTGATGTGTAGTGGACAAGTGGGTATGCACTAGAACCTCGTCCATCAACAATTTAATACGCCTTTCCTGAAGGGCAACAGTAAAGCAGTCCCAACAGGTATCGAACTAGAAGACAATGTGGGGTTTAGAGACAAAGCGTATATTTTCAGCAATGTTTGGAAATATTATAAGTAGTAAACTCTAGCCTAGTCTGGGATCAACAGCAGCAACCAAGATGAAAGTGAAGAAAAGCGCGAGATGGGCTACAGCCCACTCGACGGTGCTCAAAAGCGCGCCAAGCGAAAAGTGCGTGGGACCTCCGAATGCGTTAAACAACGCTCGAATAGGTTCAGGTTAAACGACCTTGAATAATGAAATAATAGATGAGTCGTT
>LUCH01018654.1:0-12522 GCA_013368495.1 Paragonimus heterotremus | reverse complement strand
TGACTGCTCCATTGAGCAAAGTGGGTAGGTGTCGTCTGCCTGGATGGGGTGCTTGTGATCACCCAAACCGCTGGTTAGAGACGTTATCCGAGGTGGCGGTGTGTCGCAGTCAATGGCGTACCTGTATCCATATCATTTCTAGTTCTTCCGCCTAATCTTCTTTTATTAATTCTCAACCTTCCTAGTAACTTTTTCTTCTAGGATATTCCACTTCACTGTTGAGGTGAGCGGCGGCCCGAGCCACAGTACCTTTTGGTCATGCTCATGATTGTTATGATGATGATGATGTCACCTTCAACATTCCTTATGCTGCGACTGACTGACGTATAGTTCGAGGTGGACAGATGATGACCTGGCGTAGACAAATGAAATCATTGACGAAGGGGTTGGCCACTGTATACCGGGTTCGTCCCCCAGGCTGGGACTTTCGCGATGTTACGTCCTCGCCTGATAGAAAAAAGACAAGAACAAACTCAAAGACCACGAGCAGTATCTCTATCACGAACGAACGCAACGATACTGCAAAACGGTACGAAAATCAGAGCGCATGTATCGGATCCCAACTCTCGCAGCTTAGGACCCCCTAACAAGTAAGTAAAAAGACGGCCTTCCAACGAGCTTTATTTGCTGCTCAGTTCGAAGGCAAAATTGTGATCTACAGCAACTGTATTTCTAGGTTTGGGGCTGCCTTGGACCTAGGTCGCCGAATGGACCAGTCAGAAGCGAGCGCAACTTCTCGGACGTTTCAGAATTCTGGCGGGTGTTCAAATTCCCAGGAAATGAAGAATCCATTTTTCCTGGCATATAAGGCTAATTTTTTGGAAAGAGTGCCTTTACCTAATACGCAACTCGCAGAGTCATTGACTTGAGACGTTAGGTGAGATGGCAGCTAACCGAGCTCAATGACGTGAATGTTATCGTTGTTTGTTCGAGTTGTCTGTGAAGTGAGTGCCTTTAATGATGCGGGGCAGTGAAAGCCGTAAGGAGGCTGTCTTACTGGTGACGCCTTACTTTCACTTACAGCTGGGTTGTTTATTTGCAAGATGTGGGCGCCTTGATGTTGTATGTTTGAATGTAGACGTTGCTATTTTCAGTAGTTAGGTCTATTCCCCTTCCCTTCTTTTTTTTACTCTCTTCTCGTGTGGGTTTTTTCTTCCTTTCTTTTCCTTCGTGGTTGTGTGGCAGTTAAACATAAGTGTGAACCAGTGATGTATTGTTGAGTATGATGTTGATGGTGACTCCTGTTATGCATGTCTCTACTGTTGCTCTTAGAAGTTGGATTGGTTCGATCAACCTTTATCCAGCGACCTGTTTCAGTTTTGCTCATGATCATCATGTATCTTTTATCTACAGCTTTCAAATCTTCTTTGGCAGACAGTTAGCCGCTTTTCATTCGTTTCCACTTTCACCGAACCGACTTGGTATCAAGAAAAGTGATATAGCATTGTTGAGCCTACGAAAACACATTCAGCTTATAATGCCTTCGAGTGTTTTCATTTCCTCGTTGGGCAACTCAATAGCCAATAGTATGTGCATAGTTGTCTCCTTATATCTGGAATCTATTCAGGTTACTTAATGAGACAGTACTGTTCGTCGCAAGCCCGCACACGACTACAAGATCTATTTGTCGATCCTAGGATACACAATTTGCTCCGGTTAATAACACACAACAATCCAATTGTGGTGCACAAACCGCGGTTCAAAAAATTGGTAAAAGACAATATTCAGATGCTCAGTGACAAGGAGCTTAAAACGGTTAGTTTGTTCACTGTTTTTTTTTCGAATGTCATTCGGTTGTGCACGAACAGATTCAACAGTTCAGTGTGACTTTTACTAATCAACGTCTCCAAATGCCTCCGGTGCTCGCTGAGCGTGTTGAGGCTACCGCTGGAGGTGGTATCGTTTCTCGTGACCCGAAGTTGCAGGGCCTGTTGCCCGGTAACTACAAGCTGGTGTTTACGGATATCAGCCCTGGTGAAAATTCACGGGACCGTTTGATTGTTGTCCGGGAGCCAGACGGCGTTCTGCGGCACGCCACAACTTCCGAACGCAATCGGATGAACACGATTTATTTTCCTCCGTCGGGTCGGCAATTGCGGGTACCGATGATGTTTCAAGGTCGGTATCTACAGGTTAGTGTACTCAGGTGTACTCGAGTTTACTCCAACTTTGTCAGTTTACTTTGTAGTCTGTCAACAAATGTCAAACTACCTTAGGTCTTGATTTTTCAACTCTATGAGCTATCCTCTCTGGATTCTCTGTATTTATATTTTCTGTATGCGCCGTGGTCGTGCCATTTGGATGACTAACTTTACTGGCTCGGTTTTCTACTCTCTTTCCTTAAACTCCGGAAACCAGGTGAGACCAGTTGGTCAATACGTGTTTCCAACTACGCACTTATTTGGATGACATCAACTGCTCTTTATTGCGCTGGCGAATGGAATGGATTTTGGATATTTTCTGTCACCATGTTACTCGACTGTATATTCTGTCGGCTTTATTTGTTATAAGTGACGGATTAATTTTGGTTAGACCGGGGACAATCTAGGGGAGTATCCGTATTTCTGCACTCGCTTAGGATAAAACAGACGGGCTCAGTTTACATTACTAAACTGGCTCGGGTCCATCACAAAAAGGACGTGGCTGTCGCTCGACATTCTTTACGTCTTCATTCACTTGTAGGGTCACTTGGGTGACAGTTCTTCAGTTGGGTTAGTCGGAGATGGTTATTCTTCAGTATTGTCACTGCTATATCAACTGACGGAGCTGTCCATAGAATGCAAACTAACGTGAATTATCCGATGTTGACTCAACGTGCAGACCTGTCTTCCATATTCTAAAAAGGATTTGACACTTATTGAAATTATTCAAAAAGGATTGTGGAACTCATGAAAATCCTTTGCCCGAAAAGACCAGTGGAACTAGGTCACTTCTCATTTAAGTATAAACGCCTCCGAGAAGACCTGATTCTCACATCCGAAATTCTCTACACTCACTGTTAGGTCTTTGACCACTTGATATAGGTGAACGTGTAATAGGTCGTTTGCTGAAACCATGTAGACGGCACTGCTTTGCAGTTAGAATCTTTTCACACCAGGACACTGCTCAACTTTGTGGTCGTGGCTGAATCGGTTGAGGGTTTAACGATTTCACTCAATTGGAGCATACGTGAGAGACAGCCTACACTATAAGCTTCCTACCCATCCTCCTAGTTCACTCCCACAAGTTGCTTAATGTGTATGTATGGTGGGACCTTGTTTCATTGCGTCTCGACATTCGTTGTTACCATAATTATTCACCGGTAGCTTTTTTCAGGTATGCTTTTGTTCACTCCCATCCACCTTTTCATGCCCATGAACCGTCGAACACAAATTTTTCCGACTAGCTCAGTGACAGGAACACAGGGTTAAACTATGAACCTAGTGGCTTATTAAGTAAACGAGGCCTGCCAATTGTTGCTCAAATGGACCAACGTTTTTTCGTGAAGTTCGCATCAAACTTGGAACCAAAGAATTGAAGTTCCATTCAGTTACCTGAGGGCTCCCTAAAAGTTTTCAAACCTTTTGACTAAAATTTTTTATTCAGATTTCTTTAAAATGAAGCATATCGTGTAGTATACGCAAGTGTGAACGTTTACTACACAATACCATACGCATGTTCAGAATTTTCAGATAATTGAGCCATCAGTTTGTACGATCGTTAGCCCCATGTGCTTTTTGAAGTGACACTCTGAGTCTCAAATTTAACTATGAGAAATCTGACGTTGAGACACATTATTTCGAATTTCTACCAGTTATTTCGGTAGCTTGCGAAGCCTCCTTGCTTGACAAACCCGCGGGTAAACATCTCTGTTGGTCTAATCCTATTGACTGAAAACGTTAACGATATAGCTGGTTGGTACTGAACGACTGTTGAACACGCTGATCGTTTGATTCGCTTAACGTTCATGATAGTGATAAATGTATGGACGAAGTCCATTTTAATAACGTTGATACTTTAAACCGTGTTCTCTTTTCATGCTATTTAGAAGTTCATTATTCCCATGTATATGATATCCGTTCACTGTCAAGTTGTTATTTGATTCTTTTTTGATGACGACTGTGCTTTGACATTTGCGTGCTTTTTATTTTTCGATTTGCACTGTTTTTTTTCTGGTGGCGTTAGTCAAAATTTCACTTGCTGTTCACGGTCGGTGTTTTTACTTTCACTGATCGCCTCCGAATGATGATTGCACGACTTGAAAGTGTAGTTACAATCACATTAGATTCACAATCTGTGTCAGTGGTAATCAGTAGCTGTCAAATTTCTACTAGCAGGCACTTTTTTTTATCAGCAGTTCACTAACCGCGCGGTGCACACGTAGGTAGACTAAGCATGATTTAGATTGCCCCACACTCTTAAGGTACTCGTCAAACAGACCAGGGTGGACGTTTGTTGCAACTCTGTGCTGATAATAGCCTGTTTTCGGCAAGTACTAATTTTCGACGCCAGTGTGCTACTTGGCGACCTCCATTGCCTAGGCAGTTGTGGACACAGTTTGACGACAGCCGTCAGCTATCGGTGACATGGCTGTTCTGAATATTGCAAATCAATCTGGAGCAACTGTGTTGATTGTGACCATGCACTGTTTTGTGCCAAGTTTGCTTTGCTCCTAGGTGGGAGGCCACTTCATCCTCAACCACATATCGATGTATGTAAACTAGCAGGGCCACAGGTGCTTTACGCTTATCAATATGTGCTTGCTTCTAGTCTGGGTCCCCGTTCACCACTCGACATCGAAGCACATCATCATCATAACATTGAAGCACATATACGGCATACAATGCATAAGTGCGATACTCCCCCGTGTAGTACTACTGCTCGTTGGGATTCAAACCGTTGAGTCTCTATACAGTCATTGAAACTTCTCGACGCTCGCCGGAATGTTTTCTTCAGCAACGAGTACAATTCGGTCCTCAAGGTTACTCGCGTGGAGCTCCGGAAGGAACTACGAGAGGATCGCGAAGCCTGCGGGACACAACACGCTACCGCGATGGAACAAGACGCTGCTACCTCCAATTTTTGGAAACTTCTCCATCTGATCTGAGTCACTGGTAGCAGGAGGTCAGATGTGAGCGAGGTAATATGCGAAGGCATTTGTGAGCCTATTCATAACCTGCAACGACGCTTAGGACGCTGGGCTGAGCACTTCCAGCAGCGTTCCAATTGGCTACCAGTTCCTCTGACGGGGCATTCGTGCTATGCTCCTGCTGCGTGGTCTGTTTGTGTTTCTGTGATTTTGGGACTGGACTTCGATTTCTCTGAGTCGTTCGACCGTGTTCCACATGGTCCTCTCAAGCATAACCTAGAAGCTTTCATCACCTTTTTTGAATTCTGATGAAGTGAGTCAATATTCGGTTGTGTTTTTGTATTCTCGCCAACGACCTTTCCGACGATATTTCCAGCGACAGCCTTCTCTGGGCTGAAGACCTAAAACTATGGAATGCTAATGATCTCAGTGCACTACTGACAGATTTTGACGCGATTAAGTGGCGGTCAGACAATTTTAGTCTCCCTCCCAATGACAGTAAGTGTGTATATATGCCATTCGTTGAAGATTATGACAATGCCTTTGCGCTTTACGGTGCACTCAGCAACGTAAACATCACGAATTTCGATCGGGAAGAAGATTTGGACATCTAGATGTCGTTTAGTTTATCTTTCGCGTATTATCACGTGTTGGTTGCAAGAAAGTGGTTCGCTATTCTTGGACTGACAAATGATACGTTCTTCCTCCTAGACACAAAAGCGTTTCGAGCTTTTTACAAGGTTGGTGTAAAATTTATGCTCGCATATGCCAATCAAGTCGCATACATCGGCTTGATGAAGGACATATTCGTTGTTGAGCGTGTTTAACGGACGGCTACCATGTTGACTTCTTTCTTGAGCTATGTGACTTATGAGTTGCCCCTTGAAATTTATGATCTGTACCCACTTGAATTTGGAAAACTCTGCAGTGATTTTCACACTTTTTCTTTAGCACGGGACTCGTGGTGCAGTTCTTTATCTTAGTGGCTAACAGTGGCTGATGATGTCATGATAAGAAGCTTTATGGGCTCTGTCCTTGTACTTGTAGACAGCAATTCTTTTCTTATAGGATTGTCGCTCACTTGAACAACTATCCTTCCGAGATCGTTAGTTGCTCTTCTAGGGGTTGTTTTAAGACGTTGTTAGATTCCCAATTGATATTGATACACATTGGACACATATACGGTATACAGAGTATAAATGCGTTACTGCTTTGTTTGATACTACTACTCGTTTGACTTCTAACTGTTGGGTCTTTATGCGATCACCGGAACTTCCCGATACCCGCAGATGTAAATCAATCAGTCTGCGAAGCCAATGGTGAGGTTATTCGTAATCCCCAATGACGCTCAGGACGAAGGACTGAACTTTTTCAACAGCAGTTCAACTGGTCGCCTGCACGATCGACTCGGCGTTCGTGCTCTGCCTCTGCTGTGTAGTCTGTCCACGTTTCCACGTCTTCGGAACCAGAAATCACACTTGAGGCTGACTTCCTGGATCGTCTCTACTCGTTCGGCTCATATGAACTCTCTCCTGCCCATTGTGTAGATGAAGGTCCAGACTTAGTTAGGGGGCTGATGGCTCTGCCCCAGAAACTCTGGATCAGTGACGTTGCTCCAAATGACTGGAGTTTGACTAACATCGTCCCTATTTTCAAAAGGGGCTCACGCGCCTTGTGTGCACATCATCGAGGAATTTGCCTAATTTCTATTGCGTCAAATTTGCTTGGAGCCATTGTACTTCGTAGACCAGGCGAAACGCGCGAAGAGCATATGCGTGAGTAGTAAGTTGAGTTTCCCCGTGGCCGTGCCTGTACTGATCACACCTTGACACTTTGCCAGATGCTTGAAATTCACTTTTCTCATGGATAGTCAGAGGTTGTCATTTTGTGTATGTGCGGGGACCTTTGATTGGGTGGACAGAACGGCTCAATATATACTGCCACTGTGAAGGCGGTCTTTCCGTTCGGCTGTGAATCCTGGTCCATTCGAGCGGAGGATGTTCACAGAATATCCATTTTCGATCATCGGCGTCTCAGAACCAGTGGCTTTTAGTTAGAACACGGTACCAGTAGTTCTCTACGGTGTCTTCGAGACGGATAAACTGTGTTAACCCTCATCATCATCATAATAGCAATACATCGATGGTTCTCGGTGACGTTGCACTGCCACACAGCCATGAAAAAAGGCAAACCCTGTGCAGATAGATGGAAAAATAAAGCAGAGAAGAAGGAGGGACCTAACTGCTAAAATTGGTTTCGCGTATATTGAAACATTCAACATCAAACTGCCTACACCTTGCAAACAAGCAACCGGGTTAAAAGTGGAAGTAAGGCATCATCAACAAGACAGCTTCTTTACAGCTTTCACTGTCTCATGTGATTAAGTGCACTCACTTCACAGACAATATTCGGTATTTCGCAACCCCAGTGTTGCGTCTGAATCCGTTGGTCGGTCTACATCCCTGTGATCGTTCAGACGCAAAGGTGTGCCAACCGTGTATGTAAGCACATTGTCTGTGCTCTACTGTAATATATAAACTCTGGTTAAGGTCTACGGAGAACCGTCAACTCCATCATCAACAGTGGTTTACACTGATGCTTAACTATCACACAACCATAAAGAAAAAAACTGACCCAGACCAGATAGAAAAAAAAACAGAAGCGCAGTGGGGGACTTCACTACTAAATATAGCCACGTATACACCCAAACATTTAAAATCAAGGTGTCTACATATCGCAAATAAACAACCGAGCTGTAGGTGAAAGTAAGGCGTCATCAGTAAGACAGCCTCCTTACGGCTCTCACTTCCCCGCGTCATTAAAGACACTCACTTCACAGACAACTCGGACAAACAACGGTAACATTTACGTCACTGGGTTCGGTAAACTGCCATCTCATCTAACGTCTCAAGCCACCGACTCTGTGAGTCTGTTTAAGTGTAAGGATTGAACAAGAAAACAGACATCGGTGGTCAAATACCTGAAGACGACTCACGTCCTCTACTCTGAGCGGCCAAGTTTCGCTACCGTAAAGTGATCCAACCCTCAATGTCCCTTTATATACGGGACCCTTGCGCTTCAAAGAGACACCTCTCTGTTGCCAGAAATGCCCCCAGATTAGCGAACACCGCCCTAGCCTTAGAGATGCGTGCTTCTGTTCCATTCCCTGCGTCACCACTGACGCTGATGCATCTACCCAAGTGTACAATTCGACCAGCAATCTTGTAGAAGCACTTTACACTTTGAGATTGCAAAACGCATTTCCAAATACTTCGCGGGGTGCGAAATAGGGTCTAGCTTTGTTTGTGCCAAAGGAGGAGTGTTTTGAATTATGTTTATCTGTCAGGAAAATTAAAAATAGGAGATGCCTAAACAGCGTCTCTGTAGCACTTAAGTGTCGTCGAACTGTTTTCGTAGATACCAAAATACTACTGTGGTTATTCCGGCTGTCATCGGAAGCAAAGAGGTCTCATTTCGTTGACACCAAAGGACTCTAATCTTCTCTGTTCGTGGTTATTTCAGGTTAGCGTTTGAATCAGGCTTGCTTCTTCAACTGTATAATATACGAGCATACGTTTTTTGTAAACAGTTAATACTTCTTCAACAACAAGTTTGTACTTGCCACATGCCAGCGTCTTGTCAGAATTTATGACGGTATATTACCGTCCTTACAAAAGTTAAATCGTAGGTCGTATGGGCTTCACAGTGTGATTGCTTTGAGCGTACACCCTTTTGAACTGTTTGTGATGGTCTGTTCATTTCAATCCTCATTCACGTTTTCTGTTTGGTGTACGAATCCGGGAAGATCTTTTGACTCTTTGTGTATATAGGGTATATATTTTCCTTATGTACCTGAACTAGATTTCCATCCTTGACCGGTCGATTAATTCGTTTGTGGTTAAATTACTGGTTAAAACAGTGTGCTCAGTTTTCATCCTTGTTATCTGTGCATCCTATTACCCAAACCACAACTGTTCATTCTCCCAGGATATGCTTGATCGCGGTCAATATTTGTACGTGTTGGATCGGGCATGTAATCAGTTCGAACCGGATGATCCACAGTATCTCCGTGTCTGTCATTCCGTCTACGAGCACATTAACCAGCGAGCTTGGACTCCCATTCATTCGGAAGACCAAGAGCTTCCCACTAATCCGTTGCGCTCACTCCGACATACTCGGCACTACGGACCCCTAGCTCTCTACCTGATCGCTCATCTGAACAGCTGTGGGGGCCTCGTCTACGAAGCTTTGAGCTGCCAACACTATGCTCGCCTAGGTTGGCTTCTACGACTCATTGTTCTGCTTAAACCCAGTTCACAGTTTGCCGTCTCTCTCAAGGAGTCCCAGCTGAATCTCCCACCCCCGGACGAAATCGATGCCAATAGTTTAATGTCGAAGCGATCTGATTTATCGCTAACATCGGAGGATACGCAGAACATTTTGTCCTATACACAAGTGAGCTGTTGCATATTCTAAATTGCAGATAGCTTAGCAAATTCTGACTGTTTCTAACGCTTCTAAAAATATACCAAAAGTTACAAAAAATGAACAAAACGAGAGGAAACAAAAGACTTGGAACTGGTGTGGATTCAGGCTAACCGTTTTTAGCGACAGACTGTCATCCGAACTAGTGTTTCTAATCGGCAATATGAGCGACCACTAGGTTTTCAACCGGGCACACCACACTTGCTCACCTTACTCAATGGAACGTATACGGTTAAACTCAGTGTTGTGAATGAGCCCGGTTATCGCATTGGCTTCATTCTAAGTTTGAACAACTCGATACACTCAAGTCAACTTGTATTTTGTTGTCTTGTTGCAACAAACCCTGCTGTGTATAAGGTCGCACACTTGCTATTTTTGCCCAACTAAAATGGTAGTCATTACGTGTCAGTGTTTCACTTTAAATCAACCGATCAGCAGGCATTTTATACATCCTAGAAAATCTTCAGCGTTTTTCCCTTGCTAACGAGTGACGTTTCGATCTCGAGAAAGTGAAGTTCACAGATGATTCAATCAACAGTCGCAATCTATATCAATATTGATCTGTTGATTCATTTTCTTAGTTATTCAAGAACAAGAGAGTAAAGTTTATGTAAAGTTCAGAGAAGTACCGGAAGGTTACTAAGTTTAAGTATGAACAAATTATGGTTTGCATTTTTGTTTGACTGAAGATGTTTACTTGAATTTGGAAGGATCCAAGCTGGGGAGTGGGTTAGCTTCGGGATAAAATTTATCGTAAGCTACATACTAATAGAATCGACGAGGTTTCCTTGGATAATCTTACTGCATCACGATAAAAACTTTAAAAACCTAGGTAAATGTATGAAATTTTCATAGAAATTAAATCAGGAAGACAGCAGGAGCACTATACCTGTTGTGGTTGAATACAAATATATTGGTACTAAAGTATGTAACATGGAACGAGGGTATATTCGAAGTGTTCTGCATACATTGCTGGAATACGTCCTGTCGTTTAAGATCCAAGGGCGATCGTTTAAATACCCGTATACTAGAATCTGGACGATCTTCTCTGTCTCTTAACCAATAGAAAATGTTATAGTTTCCGAAAGTAGATGAAGCTGCTATTCTTACAAAGAGGTAGTATATTGAAATTAACTGTAACATCTTGATGTTTAACGGACCGACAGTGATACATACCAGTTCATTGCTGGTTGGACGTCGGTCGTGTATTACTGTGGGATGCTAAAATCTTGTGACCTTTGACGTACGACAGTGGTTTTGAATTTTCCCATACTTTTATTCAGACCAGATTATGGTGTAGTCTCACATTCTAGCACTTTAAAGACAAAAGTTGAGGAGGAGTCCAGTGCAGTGTGGTGAACTGCTTCGGTCATGCAACGGGGCCTTTAGTGGACTGCAATTGTTCTGTTGATTCATAATGTTTTAATGTTTTTTTTATAAAACTGATCTTCAATAAACCTTTATGGTCGATACTCGTAAGCAAACTGTTTCCGATGCTCATCCTGGGTATACACGCACATGCTGCAGCGATCGAACGGGAAACCATGTTTCGGAAGTGTTACGATCATGGCCTTGTTCAGCCAACTGAAGATGATCGATCGATGCCGGTTACTCAGATGATAATAAACCGCCCACGGACAGTGTTATGGGCGGTCATTGTGACTACCGGTCTAGAGTCGTAGTTAATTCAAGAATAAAAAGATTAGAAGACGAGTCGAGTGACAAATAACGAGAACGTTGTGTGCGAGCACAAGTGTGCTGACACTATTCCATAACAAAAACAGTAGCTCAGTTTAGCGTTAGCACGCTTTTATTTTGTATGTGCTTGATTGACCAACATCCCTGTGATAAGTGGCAGTTTTTATGACAACATTTGAGCTGATTTTCGTTTGTGTTAATAGCTTAAAATGTTTAGTTAAAATCATTCTTAACGTCGAAAATCTACCAATCACATTTTATTGAAATTGCATGTCTGAAATTGTATGTCTGATGGAATAATTTTTCAGTGTTTACCACACACGTCTTCAGCAGATAAAGGTTAATTTACTGAATGAGTCTCATCTCATAGACAGCGTAGTAAACAATCATGGACCATAAAATATAAATCAGTGCTCGCTCCGAAGCACTATCTTTTGAGTTATCATATTCATGACGAGCTTCGGTTGAATTACTATTATTATTGAGGCAGAATTTGTGGAGAAATTCAACGAACAAACGAATGCTCATGTATTCGGATTTCTGATTGAGAATGTGCCAGTTTCTGTAAGAAGATTTGGTGTGAGGAGGTGGTTTGTTGGTTGTAATTTTCGCACGAGATTTATTGCACGTCGTAATACGATGAGGAGTAATAAAGTCAACATATTGATTACGAGTAATCCTGCTATAACGTGACAGGTTTTTAAGAATCTAACGATAGTTTCAAAACTCAGATAAACGACGGGTAAACTTTTCATTCATTGGAGCGATAACTCAATGGATTCGGTGATGTGAGATTGAACCAGATAACCGTCATTGAGTGGACGTTTCAAGATACGGGTTGATTGTTTTCAGACTGTAATTTTTGTCGGAGGTAACAGTTAAATAAATGAAGCTTAGATGTGTGTGCGTTTTTTATTCAAAGAGGTGGGCGGTAATCAAACATTTTCATTTACAACGTGCTTTCGAAGAATGAAGACAACATATTGATCCATTCATGGGAGTTACGGGATAGTCAGAGTCAGTGATCTTACAATTTGAACGTGTTTTCCAGCTAAACGAACAAATAAAGTATACTGATAAGTAGTCGGGGATTTGGTTAATTTCAAGTTGAACATCACTCACGATTGATCGCAGCTGTCACATTCCAATGGACTTTCCACTCGGCCCTTTTCGAAAAGAAGCACTAGACTCGAGTTTCGCTCTGATTAGAGCTCGTCAGTAGTGCATATGATCGCCACTGCAGCCGGGACTTGAACCACGGACACGCTGTT
>LUCH01018653.1:0-12675 GCA_013368495.1 Paragonimus heterotremus | reverse complement strand
GATTACGATCAGAAAAGACTCGGGAAAACGTGTTAGTGTGCACAGAAAAAATACGGCACTAGATAACCGTAACAGGAGAGTTTTTACAGGCGAGCATTTTATATGTAGAAGACACTAATATGCTCAGCAAACCTTACAGGCCTCTGCACTCGTCTACGATGTTCATCGTGCTGTGCAGGGAGAGATGTGGGGTTGAAGTCAGGTGTGTTTGACGTGTGGTTGGTACGAGACGGCATATCTGAAGTTTTCGGCAGGCACCCGGCTCAACTTCTTTACTGAACGCGGGTTAACTACGATCAATTCTAACGGTCTCACGTTCGCCATTGCGCTCGGCGGTGAGAGACTTTTCGTTTTGTTCTAACGCACGGCAAGAACTTGCGTATGACGGCTGCAGAGACTTAGGACAGCCGTCTGCGCGCAGCAAAATTTGAGAGTAGTAAGAAAGTTTCTCGTGCAAATGCACAAATGACGAGCGCTTCCGTGGCTGAAATAAACATAGGTGTCGCATGTGATTTGCTATGTGTGCTACTTGCCTTCGGTGTTCAAAAGGTTTGATTATCGTGGGAGACACTGGTTCGTTTGCCAAGCGTAGGGCGTATCCGTGGACGATTTCAGCCGGCGTGGATTTGAGACTCGCCTTGGTAAAATCTCCCACCAGGAGGGATTCGACTTCCCACCGAGGGCTGTTTTCAACTGGCGGTGAAAACGTTCTACCACCCTGTTGAATTCGGGATGATATGCATTGGTGCGTATGTGACTGCCTGCCAGGGTAAACAGCAGATCAGCTAAATACCTTTTGAAATAAGAACCACTGTCCGTAGTCACCACCGCGGGACAAGGAAGTTGGGCTACCCAACCTTCTGAAAAGGCGCCAGCCACCATGTCGGGAGCGTAGTTAGAAAGTTGAATTGCTTCCGGCCGCCGAGTAAAATGGTCGACGCAAGTCAGGGGGAGGTAAGGCCGTTTGAAAGTGGCGACGTTCTGACGAGGTCGACGTGCACCTGATGAAGACGTGCGTATAGTTCAGGAAGGACGCCGAACAGACTGTTGGCATGCTTCTGTACTTTGGAACGTCGACACTGCGGCCAGCTACGGCCGTGCTACACGCTAACTCTTGCCGGAGTCGGTTCGAGTTGGCAAAGTAGTAGATCAGAGTAAGCATGCAACAAAATCATGAACACAACTTACCTACTGATAGGTAGCGTAACATTCGTTTAGACTTCCTTTTTACTCACCGCCTGCTTTCTTTATTTATGAGCAATATGCTTTATGACATAATTATGTCCATGTGAAAGCCGCTTTGGCCGCCATCTTGAATTTGAACATCTATTGAGTGGGCTGTACCGCTGACGGTGATAAACTCTCGGGACGCACCACTTCGAACTTATGACATTTCATATTTATTCTATATATCTACTCTTATGTATTTGTTGATATCCATGTATTTTCTCTTGTAGAAACATTACCAAGCTGTTTGCAGTCGTTATCGGCCTGATTTGACCCCAGGGTTTTAAGTTCTGGTGGTATCCAGCTGACCTCTGAGGAGAAACGCAGGGCAGATTCTACACGAAGTCTGGCAGATCCATGACTTTCGAATAATGGTAAAAAAGATGGCGCCAGCATGCTACGTTACTCAAATGATAAACAAATGACAAAGCTACCGAGCCAGACTGGGCAAACAAAAGGTACACCTAGACAACCACCTGTTTTCAAGTCACATATATCTATTGCAGTGAATTACACCGTTCTTGGGTTACTCGTGATAAATGCTCAACGGTAAAAATGGTCTCAAAAATTTTCTGGGCACAGAAATTTCAAATATTTGTTCCGTCAGTGCAGTAGAAAAGACAGCACGACACATGGACTACTTCGGACCAACTTGGCCGAGTCAGCCAAGCGTTTGCTGAGGAGCATAAGTACGGAAGTCGTGATTCACTTTACGCCAAGGAAAATGTTCAGCGATAAGCTTTGCTGAAGGTCTGTTGCATTATTTTTGAGTTTGCTCTGCCTTGTTTGACCAGTGTTGAAGGGTGTGTCTATCTTTCATTATTTTTCTAAGAATAAACAGTATCAACCATTTTTGTTCTTACAGCAGCTACTATAACCGTTTCTTTCACTATTATTCAGCCTGACCCCTGTACATTTCTGAATGTCAAAGTAAGACATTCTTCTTCCATATTCTTTCTTGAGTAGCCTATAATTCTTACCACCTCTCGACGCGTGAACAGCCACTTTGCTCCAACCCAACCAATTACCATTTGTTTGAGTGAACTCAATTCCGTTTTGTCGTCCCCCATTACTGGGCGGTGCCCAGCTGCCAAATTTATTTTACGGGCACATTCTCTATTCAATTTCTGAGGATTTTTCACAGTCGAGGTGGGATATTTAATTTTCATGTACACTGATTCAATTAGTACCGTATTAAATCCAGTTTTAACGAGCGTTTAGAAGATAATCTTCTCTGCCGTTGGATATTGAGAAAGGCTTTTTTGGATTAACCGGTCACATCTAACTCGTTGCGAACTTCGAATCGCTAGGGAACGATTCAATAGCATGAGCTAGGGTGCTATAGGTTACGCAGTGCGTTGGACGTCGTACGGCGAAATGATAAGAGAACTACAGGCCTAAATACGTTTTGTGAAACATCACACAAGATGGTGTTCTCACAGAAGGTTAGAGGAACAGGCTGTATTTTGGACCAGCCGCGTTGAAGGAGTTGCTGCATCTTGGGGTCGCCTGTTTGCGTAGCAGCCATGGTGACCAGTTCGGTGGACGTTAGCGTAGAATTGCTTACCTGATGTACACGTGAGAGTACGTCAACAATGAGATTAGGGACACCTCAGACATGCCTTATATCTGTCGTATTCTGAAAGATATGCTGCAAGTTACTGATTTCCCGGGGGAATACCTGTCGAACGATGACCTGAAAGAATACGCCAATGGTTTGCGGCCACTACTGATCGGGATAAATGGCAAGCAAGATCCCCCGAGAGTACTGCAGAGAATCGCGGTTTTATAAGAATGCAAGGGACTGCCAACTATTTCCAAAGTACTGTTACAACACGACGCCGACGACTGTATCAGCACCATCCGTCACAATCGACAATTGTGCGCTATGGTCAGAATGAGCAAACAGGGCCGTTTTGGAAATGGCTTCTGTAAGCGGCTTGAAAGCTGTGCACGCTAAATTGGTGAATGACGGTTGACGATCGCCCCGCGGTGGAGATCAGTCATCGGCTGCACAACGTGCGCGCAACAAGGAATGAGTCGGCGATCACAATTAGCCGGGCCACAAAATCCGCGAATCTACTTGAAGGAAGATGTCTCAGGTGAACCTCGGATGGTCCGAACTTTGGAAGGAAGGGCGCCAATTACGTCGGTTGGTATTCGGTGACCCAGAAACCCGATGATTGATTTGTCTGGCTTGCAGTTCGTAGGGTTGACTGTAATACCGTAGTTGGTCAGCCTTTTAAATAAACTAGGTAGATACGAAGTATTCTCCTTTCCTTACGGATGAGAGTGTCGGTGAAGACGCCGTTGGACGGACTATAGAGACATCAGTAATTCATACAAGGTCATGTGGGGGAGAAATCGGTGGGATACTGACAAACAGTTCACATTGGTAGCTGCCCCGCCTGATTGACTTAGGCTATGAACAACGTTTGAGAACGCAGTGTGCATTGACATTAATAGGCGCTCCATCCTCATTCACTTGGGCTGGGAACAACGTCAGAAGGACATAGACACTAGCAGATGCTCCACCTGATTGACTAAAGCTACGAACAACGTCTGAGAATGCAGTATCTGTTCACACTAGTAGCTGCTCCTTCCGAATCACTCCTACCATGAACAATTTAGAGAACAAACACATTCGGGAAGCGACGAGAAATTTGTATTTAAGCGTTTGGGGTACATGGCAATCATTACCATCGAGTTCGATGATTGTCATATTGACTGAAATATTAATCTGCACCGCGTTAGATACTTGGCGTTCTAAACAGCATGTTTTGACTGGCTGAGAGGTATACCCCACAGCGATTGGCTGGCAACTTGGGTTCATCTGTTTCCGTGCACTATTCCGTATAAACGCCACGTGACCTCAATCCAGTCGAAAACAATGCAGTAGAGGGAGTAGAATTTGCTTCTGAAGATTCTCGGTGATAGAGTGGGACACAAAACGTTCTTTTTGCGTCATTCCATATACACTGAAGATGGAAACAACTATATGATAGCGTCATTTTCAACCATTTCCAAGAGCAACGTTTCATCGACCAGTATCCACCAGAAATCTTGCAAACCAGGAGAACTAGTATAAAATATCGTATAGACAAGGAAGCCGGAAACGTTGTCATGCATGCTTCATCATCATATATGCTAGTGTTCCCGTTGAAATGCAATGCCAATATTGTACGGCTGTATATTGCCATTTCGACCGTATCGTCAGGATGCCGCATCATGAAGCACTCTCAGGCTACAGAATGACGCACTTAATCTCGAAAACAGCAACGAGCGCATTTATAACACTGGAAATAGTGAGTTAACTCCAATAACGAGTTGTTTCCGCGAAGCTGGTAGAAATTTTTTCATCACCAAACCAGTACTTTTGACACATTAGGTGGATTCCAATTATTCCATTATCGCTGTTTATTTACAGTTGATATCCTCTGGATACTTTGTCCGAAATTCCCGTTATAAAAGTTTCAAAAATATTCAAAAATGGGGATTCGCACCAAAATGACCGTTTTCCCTTTCGAACGACCTTCAAGCCAAATCCCGTGAAACGGACGATTACTTCTAGTAACTAGGATGTCGTCGTGGTAGGGATAAACGTATTTTATTCTGCAGGTGCATGTGTGGAGCGCTGGAATATCTGAGTCGGTTCCTTTAATCCAAGTGGCGCTAGCAAGGCAAGAAAAGATCAAATGGAATAATCATAACGATTTTGGGCACGTCTTCGGACGCTGCTGAACCTTGGCGATGGGCGCAGACTGAATCAATCTTAGTGAGGATGTATATTCTCGCGGGGGATGTCGCAAGATTCTGCCTGTGGGAAGTGGGATACTTATCAGCGGCTGTTATTTTGTTGAGGTCGCGGTAGTCACCGCAGGGGCATAAGTCTCCTGAATGTTTGGAAACCACATAACGTTATGTGGCCCATGTATTATCGGAAGTGCGATTGGTCCCGAACTGGAACATGCCTTCGAAATTTACCCCAGCGAGTTTAAGTTTTACAAGCATCAACCAAAGTGGTGGGTCCATCCCCACTAGCGGAGGAACTGTTAGAGTAACTGCACCTGTAATATGCCAGTCTAAGGGCTTGGTGTCTTCCTTGTACACGGTAAACGTTCGACAGCTTGTAATACGCAAAAATCAGAATATAAAATGAGCAGCTATATATGAAAATTCAACCGGATCCAATATTTCAAGAATAAAACAATGTATTCAATAAAAGTGATAAAATATCGTATAAAAATGATTCTCGCCATGAAAGACACTTATCATGTGGTGTGAGTCGAATAGACAAGGAAAAAGTACGCCGGTTAGCTAAATAAAAATAACAGACCAAATTGCAACGAAACTGCTTAATTCGGTCTCACCGGTCTGTGAGAAGGCTGAAACTAAATTTCAACCCTGGTTCAGCCGGTCGCTCAGTGGCAACAATTCAGAAAACAACAAGCAGTGGAGCATTATGTATATTACTACCACCAAAGAAGAAGAAAATGTACAGCCAGCGCGTAACGGTAGGATAAAGAAGGGGGCATACACTTGGGCTAACCGAACATGCTTCAGCGGGAAGTGTCAAGCTGCGCAGCAAAATATTAACAAACTTAAGCTATTCTAGGAGGTTGCTACACCACGCAGAACACTAATGGCATCACGAACCCGCATATACCGTGCGAAATGTTTCACAAGCTGAGGCCCCCTAACAAAATTGGTAGGAGCGGACTGTAGTTCGACAGAGGTGCATCAACAAGGTTGATTCATGTCAGAAATTCCTGTTTGTGTAAACGCCATGGCGGTCAATTCAAAGGGATTGGAAATTGAATCAGTTACCTGGTATAAGCTTGAAAGTCAGTCCGCAACAGGGCTGAAAACACCTGGGACATACCGTATGTTCGTCGTGAACTGACAGATACACTCCTGATGATTGACTTTCTTTAAGTGTTACTTATTGGGTGAAGAGTCGTGATCAAAACAAAAGCTTATGACCTGTGTAAACCTTAAGTGAATTCCAAAATAGCTCGCTGTGAGAAGAAAGCGAGTAACTTCCTACTGAAGGCGATGTAACAAGACTGTTTGGTTCAACCCAAGTAGAAAAGAATGCCGGAGGTTTTCAGCGATCACCAACGAAGTGTAATACTTTGTTAATAGCTGTGTTAGAGGCATCGGTTGTGATGGAAATCTGCCACTTCGGACCTGGATGGGTGCGCAAAGCAATTATGGAGGTGGTTTCATAAAGCCAGCTAAATCCAGCGCGGGCAATATAAGTGGAAGACAATTGAAGATAGCCTTCACGCAGGAGAGCAGTCACTGACTGCCTGACATGCGCACAACGGGAGATGAACCGGCAGTAATAAGTTACTAGGTCACGAAATTGTTAAAATTGTGCAAGGGGCGTTGGTTTGGGAAAAACCTGAAGAGTGTAAGTTACGTCCAGTGGGAACGGCGATAACATCAGCGGTCGGAACCTAGATAGCCACATTACCTATTATACACCTTGCTATTTTTTCTTAGTAGAATAGTAAATCAACGGATTTAATAAGTCGTGTAAATGCACGGATCTGAATGCGTCAAAGTTCCCTGACGCAGAACTTTCCATTCCTGAGCACAACCTGTTCCGTTGCGATAGAAAGGAGGGTAAGAAGGGGGATTCACTCTGAATGTTAAGGAACCACTCCAAGTATTCCACAAGAGAGACGCCTTTTTCAAGAGATTCTATACACAACGTGGTGTCTGGTATGGGAGATTCACACAAACATCTGTCCCGTGGGCATTGTATACTGCTCGCCCCCAGTCATTTAGTACGTCAACGACTGTATACCGAAAACGCTGCGGAGGCTTACCCCTTCGTTAAACAGCGTGAAAGTAATAGGGTATCTCAACCAATCTGTGGTCAAAGCGAACGAGTCAAGTAACGCAACAGTGGCTGCTTTCTGGGCTACCAATGAGGGTCTAACGCCCACTACTCATATACAGAAGGCCACAAAATGGCGTAACGAAGACCGTCTATCCATGAACCACACCGACTCTGGCAGGAGTTGGCAAGGGTCAGATATGAGCAGGCGCACAACAAAATTCAGAGTCAGCCTGACTCTGACCAGGGCCGTTTTGCAACAGGCCAGAGTTGGTTCCCAGTTGACCAGGATAGCTTCCGAATCGGCCACACACGCTGACGGCACTCTTCTTACATTCCCGGTTATTTGTTTTCTAGATGAAACAGCACAACAATTGGGCAGAATACGGTGACGGTTAGCATATCATTTGAGCTTCGGTAAAACATGTGGTATGGTGAGTCACTGCTTGCCGTTACTGAGACTGAAACACCATCGGAGCGTACCGGTTATAATTCGATGGACTGCGCATTCACTCCACAACAGAAGGTTCAAAGCTACCGTTGGTGAATCCGGCCCAGAAGTGTACTTTATTTTCAGTGGAGTCTCACAGGAGTTGGTTCTGTGATATGTTTGCTACTATCCGTAAACGGCAACAATTTCCCTATCATCTGCAAAATAGTTGTCCGCCGGTAGTCTGAAAATCGTTAGGAAATCAAATCCAGAGATCGTCCATTCTGACTTGGTAAGGCTTTTCGAGTAATCAGTAGAGTGGGCTTCCTCTCCCAACCATTAAAAATGCTAGCATCTGATCGACGGCCGTAACAGGTTCACCCGAAAGCACTTCTTCAATGCAAGTAGTTCGACGAGGCTGGCTCAGGTTGTTGAAATTACAGATCTCAGGGTTCAGCTCCACAGCACCTTCAGATCCGCGGCGCGCTGCGCTTTGCCGGCAAAGTAGTTGACAAGCTGGCTATTTCATTTAATAGGAACAACCTCATTTGGAGAGGCTAAGGTACCGATTCTGTTGTACAAAATTTGTTTGGTCCCATTTGGGGTAATGTATCCAAGCCTGGTATCCGGGCCAACAAGTAAACAATGTTAGTGAAATGCGCAGAGATTCGCTAGTGGACTGGTACGAAACATGAAGCCTTCAGTGAATCGTTCGAGAACGATTCTGGCTCACACCGAGTTACGCGTAACCTGGCGTTCCAATAAATGCCCTTCACAATATCTAACGGTGGAGAGGATAATCTATCTTCGAAAAGGTTAGTGATAAAGCGTTCGTTGTGACTGTATTGAATATGGTACTAATTAAGTAAGTGTACAGTAAAATTACGTTTCATACCTCGAGTGCGAAAAATCCTCAAAAACTGTACAAAGAATGTGCCCGTACAACAAAATTGACAACTAGGCATCGCTCAGTAGTGGAAAAGATGAAACGAAATTGGGCTCATTCAAAAAAATGGTCATTGGCTGGGTCAGGGCAAAACGACGGTTCGCACATCGAGAAATGATAGGAAGGATAAGCTGCTCAAGGAAAACTATAGAAGGCAAATGTCTAATCATGACATTTAGAGGTTTGCAGGACTCAGACTGAATAACAAAAAGGGAAACGGTGTCAGTAGCTGATGTAAGAATAGAGATAATTAGTGCAGCTCACCTAGGAGGAATACTAAAACTCAAGGCCGCCTTCAATCAGTAATCAATACAAGGCACAAAACTCTCAGAAATACTGCAACAGTCCTTAGCAAAATCAAGAGCGTTCAGATTACGACACTAGACTTAAGTCGTTCAACCCATTTTCCCCGGAAGGACAAGGGGTCATTGAGGATTTGTTAGAGGTTTCCAGGATTCCAGCCGGCCTTACCGGAATGCCATCTGCTATCCCGTTTAAACCCCTGAGAATGCTCCGCCTAAGGGGACACCACAAGTGGAGAGTAAATGGGGGTCCCTTCTCCATTCTGTCCTGCAGTGTGATGAACTAGTGATACAACTACCGTGCTTACGCTCCGGAGGCTCTGACAATCGAAGTCCTTGAACAAAGAGCAGATCAGGTGTGGACTCGAGTATTTTTCAATGAAATGTTGATTTGGAGTGCTACCCGCCATTCATGTGTAAGTGGTCCCGTCCGAAAGTAAAAGTTGGTATGTACATGAGTTCCTGTACATTTTCTTTCTTTTGCTTATTGTAGGAAGTATCGTTACGAATACCTATATGAAAATCTCTGTAGTAAATGTGGGGTACTCATTGGGCCAACACCATATTGTTGGACGTATACTGAGGGCGGAACTAGCAATCCAGCTATCGTTCGCAGGAATGCTCAATAATTAGATTAGCGCGATTTATCACAGGCTGCCATAAACAAATGTGGCTGTGTTATATGCCCATATATTCACTTTGGAATACCGGACAGCCTTCTGCTTCGGTTATTAGTATTTCAGTTTTAGTTTATTGTTTACCCTTATATATAAAGCCGTTTTTTCCCTTTTCTTCTTTTAATCTTTTGTTAGCTCATAATGACCTCAGAGGTGACCTGATAACGGATGCAGGGCAAGAACTATGATGGCAATCGGATTAACAGAGCTTATATACCTGGCATCCAACTATATTTTATATATAGTTCCTTGATAAAAATTCTCACAATGACCAGGCCACAAAGAGTGACCTTTGGTCGGAACCGAAATGCATTGGCGCCAAAGCCGTTTGTAAGCACAAAATTAAAAAATGTAAACTTGCCTTCAGTCCCACATTTACATAACTGGGCCATCCAGACTGTGTGATGGGGGTCGGGAGCTGCAGAATTCAATTCCTCTCCCATAATGCTCATCAATACAAACCGGGCTGTCTCAGTGTTTGTTGGCTCATGGACTCATTGGCTAGTCAAAGGTTTCTGATAGATCGGTATGAACTTAATGAACTCCTTGGCTGATAATTCACATACTTTCTTTGTCTACAGTCTTCGTTTTAACCTTTTTGAAGGCGCACTGGGAAGCCACCAAAAGGTAGTAAGTGAAATATCAAAGTGTCAGCCGTGGTGTGGTGACACATAAGTCGGTTCTGACGCACGTGCGCAAACTGCAAGCCCTCTTTGGGAGGCAAGCAGCACAGTATTGCTTCTACTTGATATGATGCCTTTGCAGGGGTATCGCGTCTGTATGAGTGCGATGTATAAAACTGGTTCATTACATTAACATTATTGATTGTGCATGAAAATGATCGTCTTGATTTAATGTTATGAACTGACGTGCACACAAATCGCTTCTCGTTTTCCTTAATAGTTAATGATTTATTCATGTCCTTCTTTTTTCGCTCACATGCAAGTCTGAAGTGCTTTGCTTACACCTTTCGGGAATCAGGCGAAAAACCTTGAAGCCGGACTCCTATAACGAAAGCGCTAAGAGCTGCGGTCTACTTGAACGTGAACTATTAGGCTAATAACTAACACATCAGGTGAGCTGAAATCAGCTGAACGGAACTGAAACTAGAAGTGACTACAAGTAGTCTATGCGAACGCATGTAGCAAAGAGGATAAATGGGGAGAGTTTCGGAAGGAAACTAAGTGGTATGACTGCACAAAAACAGTTAGGACGAGGATGATAACGCTGATGAACGCGTGTATAGTTTTCGGAACAAGCAGTGAAGTGTGGAGATACTTATTCTCATGACATCTGTAATGTGGTCTTAAGCTTGTTTACCGAATTTCTGGTGTTGATAGTGAACACAACAATATACTGGTTGCAAAGACCGTCATTTGAGGCCGTCATCCCACGTGTGTGATGCAAGTGAGAGACCACGGAACTGCTTCTCATAATGCACGCAATAGTGTTGCAGAATGATTTTGGTTTGACACTAAACCTGTTAACCAGATGCGGTTAGTGCTGACGTTTGTCGGCCCTCATTGATGTTGTTACCCGGCTGCAGACTATGTTATTCATCACATGCCCTATCATTTCTCTAGAGCTAATACGCATTCCAAGCTGTTGTCCTTGTTGTCCGTAAGTATTTAATGAAGTGCCGAATTCGACTTATGCTTATGGGTTTTCTAATGTACCTTTACCAGAACATACCTGTAGATGGCATTAGTAACAATGTCCACAGCCAACTACCGGCAATCACCGACTGGTGGGTGCAGTGAGTTATCAGACCAAGACAAATGGCTGGGTTCTACAATAAAGGATACCAACTTTGCTTTGTGAAATTTCGGTACAAAAATTCGGATCAGGAGAAATACTTCTGGCCTATCTAGTGACATGTGTAGTGGCCTAACCAATCAAATGATGGAGATGACGGAAAGTATGATAACACCAAAGAAGAGCTGTAACGGTAACGGATGAGCACAAAAGGTAGGCGTACGAATAAAACTGAAGAAGTATCAGTAAGATAAGTCAAATAAGCCGAGGTCCGCTGAAGTGAATAGACCACCACAAGAGAAAAAGACAGCACCAGGGAGTTAACTGAGTAGACGACGGATGGATAATTCCACACGCGGTTTGGGATGACGAACGTTGAACGTCAGTAGACCAGACGATACGCTGGTCTAAAATATTTTGCCGTGGAATTATTTCACCAACCCAAAATTCTGCACAAATAAAGAAGACGGAGACGATGTGCGTTGACTCGCATTTACTCATGTTGATGATCCAATCCAAAACGTGATGATGGTGATTTCTAACAAGCGTACAGATGAAGTTAACGAAGCTATATACAAAAAACGTATAAAAGTGAATTACAGAATATGATTTTGGACTGTAGACACTATACATGTGATTATTCACTGCTTACCACATCCAGGAGAGAAATTAGTTTGCAGGCCATTATTCACACATTTGTGCTGGTTAGGATGTGATTTAGCCTTGGTAGTTTTTCACCAGCTGTCATCACATGAGGCTTCCGACATTTTCTGTTGAGCGAGGATTAATACTTTCGTCGTGAAATGTAAGGCAGATGATGTGAGTGTAGCATGAATGTCGTTGCCGTAAGCGATTTGAACAATTAATGCGCGGGTTCCAGGCGGGAGTCTCAAGGCGCCCGGATATAGTCGGCTTGTTTCAATTGTCATTAAGCAAACGCCTGTTGAACTGACAGCAGGATATTGTACCATTTTAGGACAATCGCACATGATGAGAAGAAAGTAAAATTACAAGTTCAGCAACGTTTTAGGTGAACGAAAATCTAGCATTGCTTAAAAACGATCTCTAGAATTGCGATTAACAACCTCCCAGGGAACGCTGTTCAGGTGTATGGAAATAACTGCTGATTAAGACGGGCCTAGGGACTGACCTGGCAGTGCCTTCTGTCGAGTCCTCGTTGGAAGTTATAATCTGTTACGATCCGAATCGTCAGTGAGCGCCGCGTCAAAAAATGTGTGTAAAGGCCGAACCGCTACGCAACCATCAAGATATAGTTTGACACAAGTCAAGAATTTCCAGTCGAGCCTCGTAGGCGGTATCTCTAAGTCCCGTGATTAGTATGGTGGCTGCGAGGTGGATACGCTGAACACTGATTTCATCCTTCTTGAGGCTGTACGAGTGAATTGATTGACATGCTCAAATCGTGGTACTACACGCTGCGTGTAATCGGCAGAACGTGGATATCTCCGTTACGTTTTAGTTAAAAAATA
>LUCH01018652.1:0-12515 GCA_013368495.1 Paragonimus heterotremus | reverse complement strand
ACCTACTGGTCTTATTCCTTCGGGTTTACACCGGATACGTGGTGTGTGAGTGGAACCGCAAGTGGTTCAGCGCAAGTCACTTGGGGTGATGGTTTAAAGCGCAGGCGTCCTTTGGCTTCGGTCACTGTGACAGGCTAATCCGTCTCGGATTCCGCCAACCTACTCATTTATGGAGAGTTGAAGGCTAAGGCAGCCGACCATTTATTTTAGCATATCTCCGAATTTATATATCGTCACCTTTACCTCCGATTTGAACCCAAAATCTCTTTGGAGCAACACGACAGATGGCATTCATTGAAAACCTTCGTTCAATGCAATGGAACCCCAAACCAGCTATTGTGAGTCAGATGCTTCCGATTTCATCACGTTTAGCCTCGTGTTTACACCTAAGTTTTGTATGGTGTTTACATCCACCACATTCTTATGTACGCGATTTAGTAAATGGTCCCCATTTTTCTATCCCCACCCCGATTCCAGTGACGTGCTTGTCTATCTTATTACCGCCACTTCTCCCATCACCCGTACGAAACGCATTGTTTGTACCGCAGGTGAATGACTCGGTAGTTGCCAATCAATGGATATGGTTTTCGTGCCCATTTTGTATATCCCCAATGAATAATGAAGAACTATGTCATACGTTACTGATGTCTTTGCGCAAACACATGTATACATTTAAATATCTGCTTCCAGATTCCTATGCAGCATACACATTTCCACCATAGAACTTGGATATTAACAGTACGCTAAAGAAATTACGAGCGAGATTCACATGTAGTACATCATACTGTGCATCGTTATATCAAATGTTATCACATTTTATTCGTCTCACGTTTCAGGTAACTGAAATACGTGTACCTAATTTACAAGTCCGCAAATCAGGTAAGACGGATTATCGTCTATAACTGTACGCTCGCTTGCGAAACTGCGTCAACGTGTTAATCGTGTTATATCTAGTGCGGCACATCAACCATAAGTTGCCTTCCAAACATTAGCTCTCGCTTGTTGCGCAAACACTATATCTGCTTGTTTATGCATTTTTGTCCACTTAAACAGCAATAATATGTTAATCTGCTTCACTGAGTCCTCATTCACCATATCTTATCCGTCACCTTGCAGATACTCTTAGAAAACAAGCCGTCCATGTGGACAATGAACATCAGTTGACGAAGATGCGATTTGCACTGTCAACCAATTGTATGGGAGGAAACCAGTTAACTGGTCCAAACAGCGGTGTTGTACATTTGCGATTATGGACAATAACTGTGCATGCGTTTACAACGTCTCATTGTTGCTTGTATTCTTGCATTATCGGGTCGTCCGGTAGACTAGGAAGCAATACAGATGCCGTAGAGCAATTATATGATAAGATCTGAAAGGATAATACGTAGTAGCTGAGGGAAATCGGATGTGTAGGTGGGCTTCTACGCAACAAAACGATTTTGCGGCCAGCCCCCAAAAGCCCGCGGGGTTCCCTAAGAGACCACATGGGGCGTGCTACTTGGGTTATTCATGAAATATTAAAACCAATATTACGGGACAAGTATACATATCTTATCGAGTATAATAGTTGCGTTGCAATGGAAAAAGTAAGTTATACACAAAAACTGCCCATATTCGCAACTTTGCGGAAAAAATTTGTCGCCACTTTTTTCGACAAAAACATCATGTTAGCTTCCTAATCGATTTCACGTTCTGAAAATGCTTCCATTGAAATTTTCGTGCTGGAACATATATTCTCATCGAGTAGAAATGCTAAATTCCGGGTGGTTTTATGGATATAAATGAATTTACAATTCTTAGCCACGTTGCCTTTGCATCGCATTGTACACCAAATATCCCACTACCTCCCAGTTGAAACTGTGCCGTCATGGTCGCTCGTCAATTATTCACCCGAACTAGTTGTTCAGTCTGGCTCCCCTTTAGTAGTTCCTGTGGAAAAGGGTCTGCGTCATCACCTGGTTGTTTCTACTTTCGGTATAGTGTAAACATGGGTAACACGTCCCACTCTATCAGTAACAACCTGCGTAGTATTTTGTTTATTGCTTATTGACCATTCTTAAACATAGTTTGCCATGTGTACTCGAAACAATGCTCATTTATCTGCTAGATAATGACAAGTTTTGATATGGGTTATTTATCCGACGAAAACATTGATTTTCACTTCAACCACTTTAACTACAACCTTTCTGTCTTCGTATCACGGACGCTTATGATTCCGGTGACTGTTGGTTCATGTTTTCGCCGGCTGCAGGATTCACTGACGGCTGCCAGTATATTATTTAATTTTTGGCCGGAACTAAATAGGACCATTACAACTTACCCCCAACGATATAAATACACGTTTATTCTGATTTCACCCGTCTTCCGTCTGTCAAAGTTGATCACAGCTTGAGTAAACCACACGGAACGGCGACTGATGTGAACGCATACTACATACTTAGGCGTTGACCATGGCTTAAGTGAACTGGACGGACCAGCTACTTGCGTGAACGCAAATCATTTAAGATACTGTTACTTGCGGCCGGCGTTTGTTGATCGGCTCCGAGACAGCCCCCTTGTTTGCACACCTCATGAACCAAATAGAATTTTGAAGAATGCGGAACAGTTAAAATAACTTATATTTCGAAGGAATCGGTAGCGTCACATTCGGATGTTGAGTTTACTTCAGTTACTACGACAGCTCAATCACCGCACACACCCGTCCGTAAGCACCGTTTAAGGTTCAGGTGCGCTATCCCAAGATCTCCACGGTTTTCAGATGGCGTGTCATCAGTGTGGCCCGACGCTAATGACAGTTCGGCACCTGGTGAGTACACCAACCCAGGAAAGTATATTGTTCAGCGCGTTTGCAATTCATGCTTAGAATACGGAATTGCAGCCTTGATGCTAAGGGTGCGTGATATGGTTGAGCTGTCGTAATATCTGCAGTGTGCTCACCATCTGAATGTGATGCTACGGACTCCGTGGGAAGATAATTTCCACGTCAAGAGGTGTGCAAACAACTATCGGCGGAAATGTGAACCATGTTAGTGACATTATTCCGTTCGAAAACATTCCACACTTGGAAATACCCGTTTTACGCTAGATGAAGCATTCACAATTTCGCCACGGTGGGCGTTCAAGAACGGAATAACATTCACAGCGTTTGTGATGGTCTGGCCTGGGACCATACGAAATACAGTCAACGTACTAATCCCCATCCGAGCAGGTGTTCTAGTAAGCCCATTACATTATTTACTTTTCTCGCTTTCAGCCAAGAGAGCTGTGGATGAAACGGCTCATTACGAGCACTGGGCGGTCAATCATTCAAACAACTTCGTAGATCCTGAGAACATGGTCCACTCAAAAAATAAGGAAAATCTTTGGCCCTTTGCTAAGAGGCACTTTCAGGCTATATCTGGATCAAACGAACGGCAGTTCCAGCCATACCTTCAGAAGATCATTCGGCAAATTGCTAATCACCTTGCCTCAGGAAATTGAGGTGAATTATATAATACGCATCGACATTGTTGCACGCGTTTGTTATTCCCATTCATATGCCCCGTACTGATATTGGTAACTGCTCCGTCCGGTTGACATAAGCCACGATCGACGCTTAATTATGCCGCATTTAGTCACCTAGTGTTGTGATCCAAGAACGCGGATGGCACAAGGGTTATTTATTCGACAAAGCAATACACGGGTTGAGCATGTAAACCAAACCTGTCACAAAACCACTCATTTGCACGCAGTATTCGGCCTCAGACAGTCTCGGCTACCACAGATGTCAGTGCTCAGTTCAAATGAGTAGCAGGGACCGTTATGGGTGATGCTGCTCTTTGGTTCTCCTTCCTGCTGTCTTCTTGTGGCTTGTAGGTTGTCAAAAAATATGCCCTGCACCTGCTACTGAATAGCCGCGGTATCAGTGGTATAATACGATCGCTAAACTCCACTGCATTAGTAGCTGCTCCATCCAGTTGTCTTGATCTACTATCAACGCCTAAGTATGCAGTATGTTCGCACACTAGTAGCTGTTCTTTCCAGTTCACTTGAGCTGCGATCAGCGTATCCGTCCTATCTTACAAGTTATGCCAAACTGTACCCCATGAGTAGACACGTGTAACGGCTCCGCCCATTTGTCCTACATTACGAGTTATACCAAACTGTACTCCATGCTTAGACACTTATAAATACTCCATCCATTTGTCCTACCTCACAAATTATGTTAAACCGTTCCCAATGCTGAAACACATGGGCGGACGAGTGAATTCACTGGAGACGACAACGTGAGGATAGAATTTCGAATTTTGTTTGATAACTGCGGATAAATGTACATACTACCTCTGCTTATTTCAGCACAGAATGTACCCTTCGGTTTCCATGTGTTATGGGTGTCCTCGCAGATGACTGAAATCGTGTATCAAATGAAGTCTTCATCATCGGGTCGTTCATCGCATCCGACATCTGCAAGGAATCTGTGCACGCATATATGAAGGAACTTACTTTCTTTAATAATATCAACAGGATGATAGTTCCAGGTGATGTTGGCCCGCCCTTTATTCGACCCATGTTCAAAGGATACATTGTCAGCAGATCAATCTAAGTCGAAGCCCGTTGTAAGTGGTATGCGGAACTTGCCTCCCATGGTCACTGGGGAAGTGTGAACAACGTTTGAAATAGAGGGGACTGACAAAACTAAGGATTCAGAGCATGCAATTTCCGGGTGACCTAAGTTGAAGCTGTTTGTCACAGAATGGACACTGGTTTATGTCTGCCATTTGGAGTGAAAAATCAGCTGACCTGCATCACGGCCAAAGCTGTCCATCTGTACGGGGTCACCGCAGTGTCCACAAGGCAATCCTGTCTTAGACTCTTCCGCCTACCTCAACTGCATACCGCTTGTGGCCGAACCAATGGGGAAGTCGTGAAAAGGTAAGCCAGTCTTGACATGTTCCACTATCCTGCTGGCAAAAGCAAGTCACCGCCGTGCGTCTGTTGCGATCATGCAGTTTTTCGAGCAGATGATGCGGGGCTCCACAGTGACAGTTAAAATTGTCGGCGACAAGCGACCGAAGCTGTGGGCTTACCAACCTTCGAACTGGTAAGTTGTACTCTGCCAACCGCCGCTCATGAATGGTGACGTCACCCTTGTAAATGAAAACGAAAATTAAACAGGACCTTACGGTATAGATACAAATGCTTCCGAAACGCCGACAGAATGTGTAAGCATGAAAGCCACACTGTACGGTAAAAAGTACATTCGCTTGGGTCATGTACGCTATCAATGGCGAAATCGTCGCCATCGTTTTACACAGGATACTGCCGTACCAAATTTGGTGACTAGAGGACAGCTTACCGTGCACCCAGATAACGTTTCGATAGGGGGTCGTGGAGTCCGTCCTGGACAAGATGACCTGCAAATGTAGTCATTCCGTGAGGGATGTTCTCCACGTACCTGTCAGCATCCACAACCTCACGATGGTTGCACCCGTAGGTGGTTTGTATTTCATACTCCTGCAGCAGCCAACCACCATGGATCCATATTTTCTGAATGGCGACGGCCAGGACGTCCCTTGGGTGTGTCCTTTTCTTTAACTGTCGGTTTGCGTTCTCCAGTCTATTATTCGTTAGATTGCCAAGGTGGACAATTTCGCTTTGCGCATGGACGGCCCACGTCGGCTTGATGACACAACAAATAATTCAGAACCTTCCTGTCCGTTCGGCCGACGATATACAAATCACGTTTGAGCCTACGTTAACCAGCGTAAGAGTGCAACTTGTTCTTTCTCGTTGTCTACCATAGCCATTCGATGAAGGGATAACGACTGCGAAAGGTTCGTCATTTGACAAATATGACGAACGAATCTCACCCACTTGTATACTTGCATACGGCATCACGTACGCAGAAGTAACGCAACAGGATATCGCGGCCGAACACCACATTAGCTGCCCTCATTTGCGCAACCATCTTATTCATGACAAGTGTTCCCACCGCAATCTGCTCGCCCACCATTTCCCCAAAAAGTTCGAACAGTGCGCGGTGGAGCAAACTTCTCATCACGAACGTACCCGTATATCACGGGTCGGCCGTGCCCCATACCGTTTGTTAAGAGGAGCCGAAATAATTCCCAGCTTCAAAGGTAAGATGAAATCCACATTCACATGCTTGTGCCTGTTTGCCCCGTGGGTGGCATTCACAATAACATTTCAGAAAAGTCGGACTAGTTCAGTCTGCGTTTGCTGGGCGAAGCTGATATGCGTATCTTTTGCCTTCATCCCTCATGGTGCCCACCACATCCATCGCACTGCTCACCGACAGCAACTCATCTAGGTTATCTAATGTTCGGTGAACAAACTTGCACAGCAAACTCACTTGACATCGCACGCGTTAACTCGCGACGGATGCACCCAACGTCAGTGGTTGTGATGAACTTCTTGTGAACATCCGTTACGTACTGCTTAATGTGAGCGTTTGGTGTATTATGCCGGAACGGATTCCTGCATTCGTTCAATCCACCGACGATGATCACCATCGTTTGTTCGAATGACCGATCGGTAGGATGGGACTCATATGGCAGACGACTGATAGGGTGGCTATTCTCCAACTCAAAAGAGGTCATAACCAGACACGCATCTCGTCGGACTAGATGAAATCGTGGTCCGCAACGTGCGTCGCGAGAAGTGGTTCGTTAGAACTAACAAAAGTTAACCCAATGGAAACCTCATGTACCCTTACATAAACTCCCGTGCCTTTTATACTTCGTACAACGATAAAAAATCTGGATGGTCATCAGGAAACCATGTCACATTACCTTATCTTACTTCAAAGCAGTTTTCGATTTACGGCTCGTCCCACGAACGCGAATAACGCTCACCTCGTTCATGTACCTCTGAAGACACTCCTGGGAGTGTGAGAAAATGCAAAATTCGCGATTCTTAGACATCGCCTAGAATGTCGCAATATAATCCGTTTACTACAAATTAAAAAATAAACAATTCAAAACAAAATAATAGACAAATGACAAAAATGAACAAGCACATCAAACATAACCCCACCATTCTTGTGGTACCATTCACACACGCAATCGACAACAACAACAACAGCCATGCCAGTCTCCGAAAAACAATTACGTGGAGGTGGTTTTCAACTAATGGTCAGTTAAAACAAACATAAGTGGTCATGATGCAGATTTTGACGTGTTCAATTTTTGCATCAGCTATCAAGCTATTAAGACGATTTATTCCAGGAAGATAATTTTCCAGAACACGACAGCTGAGGAACCCACGGTCTACAACTACTATTCACGTAAATGTGGTACTACGTAAGCAGTATTGTTCTTCGATTAACTGCCAACATTTAGGTCTAAGCGGTCAATAGAAGTTCCCCACACTGGCCGGAATATTCCGTACAACGTCGGGCTCAGTTCACAAGGATACTCGTATTGAGCCCCGGTGTCGGCCAACGCAGACTTTGTGGGCTCGGTGGACAGCGAGTTGTCAGGCTGGAACAAGCCACCACAACCGGGACTTCTGGAGAGCGTTCCTATCTCATCCGAGAAGCAGGTGATAGAAAGCCCGGTGTGAGTCAGGTTATCATTTGTTGACCGCAGGAGGCTGAAAAGAGCATTTTCAACAGCAGTTCAGCTGATCACTCGCACTATTGACTATGCTTCTGGCCTCTGGCTGTATGCATTAATTTGACGTTCTTTCTACGCCTTCGGTAATTGGGTTTTCAACAGAGCTTCAGCTCATGAATCGTAGCATAACGCTGGACCTGGGCGAACTCCCCCTTAATCTTCTCATTGATCACGACCGGCCTTAGCGAAAGAACTGACGGTCGTTATCCAGAGACTTTGAACAGATGAAGCTGCTCTGAATGACTCGGGTTTGTCCACCATCGTCGCATTCCGTAAAAGTGTCTCATGCGCCTCGCGTAAAGATAACGGGCGATCAGCCTGATTTATACTGCGTCGGGGTTGCTTGAGGTCACTGTAATCCGCAGACTAAACGAAACGCAAACAACACGCCCCTGCGAACAGCAAGCTAGTTTTCGTCCTGACCACGTTCGCATTGATTCCATTTTCACATTGCGTCAAATGCTTGAACTCCGCCTCTCATATAGGAGGCGACAGTCGCCAATCTTTTAGGCATGAAGAGGGCATTTGGTTCAGTTGAGGGAGCTTCACTCCGGGACTCTGTCATCATCATTATTAACAGCAACATATCAGCGGTTCGCACTGGGGTCTAAATTTCTCACACCCGTGAAAAAAGTAAACCTTGTACAGAAAGGGTGAGGATGAAAAGTGGACAGGGAGGATCCTAACTACCACAAAATGGCTGCGTCTACAGTCGAACCCCTCGGTAAAATTAGTGAGTTGCCACATTTTTCAAATGTGATATATTTTTGGCAAACTTTTTTACGTGCCCCCCGAAGGTACGATGTTTCATTACCTCAAAACGTGAGGCTTCCACTCAGCCATTCGACCGTCGGATGTTGATACGTATGTCGAATGATTGGTCGACTATTCTGCCATTATCATCCCTTACAAAGGTGGGAACACCCCCAAAAACCCTACCAAAAGGCGGGATTAAGCAGGATTGTTAAGGTCGCAATCTGTGACACCAAGAATGCTGGCCAGGCGTCCTGTAGAATCGCCGACATATGCAAAACTTTGAGGTCGCTTCCGCAGCCCAAATGAAGGAACAACAGAACCTGTTGGCAGTACACACCGAGTCCAAACCCTCCGCCCTGCGCAATTCTAGGTCTTCTTTCTCAAGCATTTCCTCGCACTCTCCTCTCTCATTTGTCGCGGAATCGAATAAGGAGGTAGCTCTTAGGTGCATGCATACGAACTGTCTGAGCTTGTTCAAAAACTTACGGGAAATCAGACAGTTATCTCATGACACAAAACATCACAAGTTTGATTTCAGGTGACATCAGCGGCAGTGAGCTGTGCCCCCGGATACTCAGGTTACCAAGCTGACTGCGCCCGAGGAAGGATGGGGGGACTGCGATTTTTTCTCATCACTATCTCCCAGCACCCACGGTTATCGGAGGATTTCATTCTTCTGGTAAACGTGACGCCATGTGGCTTCGACTGGCATTGCGCGGCCAAGGCTCACTCCTAGTGGGGGTTACTTATCGTTCTCCCTTATTCGACGTTTCCGACGACAACACTACTTATTATGGAGACTTTAACGCGCCCAAGATAAATTGAGCATCAGCTTCCCACCAAAAATGTGCGAGTTGATTTCCCACTTCCGTATTGAACCCGATACGACGGAGAACGTTGACACGGCATGTCACCGCCCCGACGCGGCACCGTTCTGGTCAGACTTTCCTTCTGCTCGACCTAGTCCCCACTAATGAAAGCCACCTGGTAGGCATGGTGATCATCGAACTACCACATCGACACAGTGTTCATCTTTGACCTTGTCCATTACTGGTTACAACAGCCAGTAAAAAGTCCACCGTTCGAATTTTTAATCAGGCTGATTTTAACAGCCTGAGAAGCCACCTAGGTTCAATTTTTATCGATGATGACTCCGTGGACAAGAACTACTGCGCATTTCAAGGCGTTCGCGAGAACGAAAACCTTTTATTCAAGCATATGTGACGACCTAGAAAAATAAACTCTGGGCTATATCTTAGAGACTGCCTGGCAGGCAGACTCCATCTTATTCCTTAGTGGCTGTTTCAACCGAGTTCACTTGAATTGCGAATAACTTCTGGATGTGCGGTATAGGTTCACACTATTAGCTGATCCACCCGGTTGACTAAGGCTATCAACGACGACCCAAAATGCAGTATGTGTTTACACCGGTGGCTAATCCAACCTGACTCATCTAAGCTATGAATAACGTCAGGGTATGCAATATAGGTTCACACTAGAAGCTGCTCCACCCGATTGATTTAAACTGCGATCAGCCTCTGGGTATGCAGAATATGTTCACACTAGTAGCTGCTCCCCCCGAACTACTTTTACCATGAACAATTTGGAGGACGGACACACGCGTGAAGCGATGAAAAACCTGTACTTGAGAAGTTTGAGGTACATGGTAATTACCTTCTTTGAGTCTGTTAATTGTCACATCAATTAGAATATTTTTCCGCACAGCGATAGATACTTGTTGTTATGAACGTCATAGTGTGACTGGCTGAGATCTAATCCGCAGGCAGCTTGACTTCATCTGTTTCCGTATATTGTTCCATATGAACACCACGCCACCTCAATCTAGTTGGAAACAATGCAGTAAAATGAGCAGAAGTTACTTCTGGAGATACTTGGTGATAGAATTGGACTTGATACCCTGTTCTCACGCCGTTCCACATACACCGAGGATAGAAACGACCACATGATAGCGTCATTTTCAAACATTTCTAGGAGCATCGTTTAATCGATCAGCGTCTACCTAGAATCTTACGAACAAAGAGAAATAGTATAAATATCGCATTGAAAAAGAAGCTGGAAATGTTGTCATATACGTTTCACCATCAAATGTGATAGTGTTCTTGTTGAAATGCAATGCCAACGCTGTATGGTCATACACTTCCATTTCCACCACATCCTCAAAACACCGCAAGATGAAGCACTCTCAGGCTATTGGATGACGTATTTCATCTCGAAAATTGCAATGACCCCATTTATAGAACATGAAAATGTGAACAAGCGCCAATAACGGGATAATTTCGCGAAAACGTCGGGAAAATTTTTCATCACCAAGCCAATACTGTAGAAGGTTATTCGATATATTCCAGTTTTTCTATCAACGACGTTTATTTAAAATTAATGTACTATAGGCGATTTGTTTGAAATTCCGAATATGAATAACAAAAACATTCAAAAATCAAGAATTCCCGCCAAAAGAACCGTTTTTCATTTTGAACGACCTTCAAGGCGAATCCCCTGAAACGGTTAATTGAACAATGGTGTCGCTCGCCGGTATGGTGTTTCAACGCCGAAACGGGTTGGAAACGGCCATTTAGGCGTGAAAATAGATTTTTCAAATTTTTCATGAAATATTACAATGCATATTACGGGACAAATATATAGATTTAATCGAATATACTAGTGGTGTTGGAATGAGAAAAACAGCTGTACGTAAAAATGACCTATATTCGCACTTTTGTTGAAAAAATGTCTCACCACATTTTCGATAAAAGCATAATGTTGGCTTCCCCAGTTGATTTTGTCTGCTGCTTACTGATCATGCTTTAATGTAGCTGCCCATATGTACGCTAGTCAATGCTCACTTATCCGACGGATAATGACCAATTTCGATGCTCGTTATTTATTCCACGGAAACATTGATTCCCACTTCTACCGTTTCAGCTGCAACCCTTCTATATTCGGAACATGGATGCTTATAATTCCAATGACTTGGTCTATGTTTTCACCGGCTGCAGACTCTACTGACGGCTGTCAGTATGTTATCTCAGTTTTTCCGGAAGTGAAGGAGCCCTTTATAACTCATCCTGAACGGTCCCAATACAAGTTTATTTGGATTTCTTCAGTGTTCATTTTTACAACGTTGTTGTTAGCTTAAGTCAACAGGACGGAGCAACAACTGGCGTGAATATATGCGGCATACTTAGGCGTTGATAATAGCTCAAGCCAACTGGACGGAGCAACAACTAGCGTGAATATGTGTGGCATACTTAGGTGTTGACATTAATTCCAGTCAACTGGACGGAGCACCACTTTTATCATGAGCAATTTGGAGGACGAACACATGCGGAAAGTGATGAAAAGCCTGTATATGAATCGTCTGGGTTACATGGTAATGATCATCTTTGCTCCCGTTGATTGTCATAGTGATTGGAATATTCCTCCGCATCGCGCTAGATGCTGGGCGTTCTAAACATCGTGGTGTGGCTGACTGAGAGATACACCTCCCGGTGATCGGCAGGCAGCTTGAGTTCATCTGTTTTCGCGTATTGTTCCACGTGAACACCTCGCGACCCCGGTCTAGTTGGAATCAATGCGACAGAGTGAATAGAGTTTACTTCTGAAGATTCTCGGTGATAGAGTAGAACATGATATTCTTTTCTTACGCCGTTCCACACACCCCGAAGATGGAAGCAACCATATGATAGCGTCATTTCCAACCATTTCTAAGGGCAACGTTTCATCGGCCAGTATCTACCTGAAATCTTCTGAACGAGGACAAATAGTGTAAATATCCTATAGACAAGGAAGCTAGAAACGTTGTTACACACGTTTTGCTATCAAATGCGTTAGTGTTCAAGTTCAGATGCAACACTGTCAAAATGTGTGGTCGTTTATTTCCATTTCGACCATATCCTCAAAACGCTAGAAAAAGAAGCAATTTCAGGCCACATGATGATGTATTTCATCTCGAAAATTGCGATGATGGCATTCATAAGACTCGAGAACTCGAGCCAGCAGTAATAACGTGTTAGTTACGCGAAAAAGGAGGAACTACTTTTCATCAAGAAACTAATACTTCTGACACATATTCAGTGTGTTCCAATATTTTCATTAACGCTGCTTGTTTGCAGTTGATGTACTGTA
>LUCH01018651.1:0-12488 GCA_013368495.1 Paragonimus heterotremus | reverse complement strand
AAAGTGACGGTGGAAATTGACTGCAGCAAGCGACCGAAGCTGCCGGCCTACCAACCGCAAATTGTATTCTGCAAGCCACCGATCATGAATGGGGACCTCACCTTTGTAAAGGAAAATGAGCACTACAAAACACCTTACCGTAGGGATAGAGATATTTATGAAACACCGACAGAATGTGAATGCATGGAAGCCACATAATACGGTAAAAAGTGCATTCACATGTGCGTGTACGCTATCGACGACGAAAGCGCCGCCATCTTGTTGCACTTGAAACTGCAATGTTCAAGATGATCACCAGAGAAGTTCTTACCTGGCACTCAGACACTGTTTTGAAGGGGAGTCGTGGGGCCCGTCTCTTCAGATGGTTTGGGACAAAGTGACTTGTGGACGTCGTCATTCTGTGAAGAATGTTCTCCACGTACCAGTCAATCTCCACAACCTCACGACGGTCGCACCCATATATCGTTTGTATTTCATACTCTCGTGGCAGCTACTCGCCGTGGATCTATATTTTCTGAATGATGACGGCTAGGAAGTCTCTTGGGTGCGTTCTCCAGCCTATTGTTTGTTCGATTGCCGAAGTGGACAACATCGCCTTGAGCATGAATGGCCCACTTCGGCTTGATGTACAGCCAATTAATTCTGTTTGGCCGATGATGCACAGATCACGCTTAAACCTACGGTCAACAGTGTAAATTACTCTTCTTCATTTTCTGTCGTAACCGTTCGGTGGAAGAGAAAACGATTGCAAAAAGAGTTTGTCTTTCAACAAATATGACGGACGAATTTTCCTCACTCACAAGCTTACATACGGCACCGCGCGCATGAAAGTAACACAGTAGGATGTCGTAGCCGAACACAACGTGTTGCCTTCACTTGCGCAGTCATCTTATCCATGAAAAATGTTTTCACCGCAATCGGCTCACCCATCATTTCAGGAAAATTTTCGAAAAGTTTACGTAGTGAAGCATACTTCTCACTATGAACGTACCCGAACATCACGGGTCGGCCGTGTCCCATACCGTCTGTCACAAGGAACTAGTATAACTTCCAACTTCGAAAGTATGAGGAAATATGCAATGACATACTTGTGCCTGTTTGTCCCGTGAGTTGCATCCACATCCACAACATGTGGGACACTTCGGAATAGTTCAATCTGCATCCGCTGGGCGAAGCAGATATGCGTATATCGGTTGCCTTCATCCTTCAGATTGCGCACCACATCTATAGCATACAGTGATCACTCTTACGTAACAAACTCACTTGATATTGCAGGTTTCAACTAGCGGTGGATGTTTCCAACGTCAGCGGTTGTGATAAACTTCCCGTAAACATATGCTACATACTGCCTGTTGTCGGCAGTTGGTATTCTATTGGAACAGACGCCTGCACTCGTTCAATCCACCGACGGTGAGTCCACGATTCATAGGATGGGAATCATAGCAGACGATTGAGAGGGTGGTTGCGCTCCAACCCGAAAGAACTCACAACCAGACACGCATCTCGTCGGACCACATGAAATCGTGATGCACATGTGCCGCGAGAACTGGTTAGTTGAAACTAACAACAGGGGACCCAGTAGACACGTTGCACACCCCTTCATACACTCCTACGCCTTTTATACTTTGTACAATGGTGATAAATCTGCGCGGTTTTCAGGAAACCATGACATCTTACCTTATCGTACTTCAAGGCAGTTTTCGACCTACGGCTTTTCCCACGCACATAAATAATGCCCACTTCATCCATATACTACTGAAGACACTCTTAAAACTGTGAGAATGTGCGAGATTCACGATCCTCAAACATCGCCTTGAAAGTCGCAATATAATCCATTTCCTACAATTTAGAATATAAGCAAAACAATAAAATAATGAATGGAAGGAAATAATAACATAATAAATTGAACATTACTCCAGCATCCTTGTATGACATAGTCACACGTAATCCACCACAGAAGCAGCAGCCATACTGAATTTCGAAAAAGATGTGCGATACCGCCGTCTCCAATTAATGGTCAATTTAAACAAACATATATCAACCCATGACGCAGAATTCATCGATTTCAATTTCTGCAACAGATACCGTGCTACCAAAGCCGGGGTTTGCTTGAAAATATTTTTCCAAACGGCGAAAGTTGGGGAAATCACGTTCTGCAACTAGCATGCGTGCCCTCGGACGTCTTTCCAAAGGTGCAGGTCTTACTGTCGTAAGCAGCACGGTAACACCTAGGATCAAACGTCCTGCCGGCTCAAGACACGAACGCTCTGTGCCTTTCATTAGGCCTTAGCAAGCGTCATCACCGGTGTGGCTCGCAAATGTCTCCTTTACCTGTGAGGCTCGTCACGCTGCGGTCATCACTCATGCGAACACGGGCCATCGCTGAAATTCTCACATGTAATGACCCGACAATCTCGGAAGTATGCAACTTCCTCAACTGCTTTGCCATATTCATCATTCTGCACACCGAACCCGGCAGTTCGCACTACTTCCACGTTAGGTTTTATTTCACCCTAGACTGGCGCAGTAGCACAAGGAGGGGAACCTCGTGTCCTTGGGTCTTTTGTGTATGTACTCATAGCATCGGGAGTGCCATGAGCAAATCCACAAGGGGGTGGCCCATTCGTCGATATCTCCGGTTGCATGACTGAAGGTTGTCTATTGCCACCCTTTTGGGTAGAGGCTTGTACAATTACCAGCGATCCCGAGGCTTCTCTAAGAATCCTGGCAACAACCGTGCTTTCCTGCCTGTTTGTTCTGTGCACATACTTCGGTGTACGCCTGTTACAAGAGGCCCGACATGAACCCAGTGCTATTTTCTCCAGTCATGCAACTAGTTTCACGTAGCGAATGCTTGTCCGTCCCTAACGACTCATCTACCGTTTCATTCTTCAAGGTCGTTTCACCCGAACCACTTCGAGCGTTGTTTAACGTACCCGAAGGTTCCACGCGCTTCTCGCCCGACGCTTTTAAGTGCCGCCGAGTGAGCTGTGACTCATCTTGCGACTCTATCTCTCCTCTTGGTTGCTGCTGTCGGTCCCAAGCTAGGCTAGAGCTAACTACTCATCATATTTCCAAGCATTGCTGGAAATGTACTGTTTGTTTTTAAACCCCGCGGTGTTCTCTAGTTCATTGCCCATTGGGACCAGGTTTCGAGTGCTGTTCAGGAAAGGCGTTTTAGAGTGTCAGTGGACGAGGGCCTAGCGCGTTCCCACTTGTCCACCAAACTGCCCCAACACTCAAAACACCTCACATACTCTCGTCATTTCAGCAGTCTACGTGATCATTGTGGACGGACAACAACCAAACCGAGGTAGAATCTGTTGCGAAATCACAAATTCCGTACCACGAGGCGGGGACACCGCACAAGTTTTACACTTTCAGTTTTATGCTTTTAGTAACAAATTTCAGCATGCTGCTTGAATTTCTGACTTTAGTGGGTGGTGTTTCCTTATTATTAAGGTGGCGCATTTGAAGAAGGCTCAAGTTACCGACAGAAACAGTCTAGATACCTCCGCCATACGGAATTTATCAGAAACAGTCGAACGTGTCGGCACAGTCACTCATCAACTCATCAATTGAGATTCGGTCACCCTGCCCTTCGGATATCAGCCTTTGGTCAACGACATTCCAAGGTGCAGGAGGCAGTAGGCAAGAATTGCTTTAAGGCTTCTTGGTAAACAGTAACGAGAGGAACTCAGGTGAGCACTGTGTTGGTTGACCCCATCAAACCTTTATTAAGACTTACTGGGCGTCGGTTTTTAAGTATTGTACTTAGTTTTCTCTTATTTCCTTTTGTTCACTTATAACAAGGGTCCTAGTTATTAGGTCCTATGAACTGCAGCCTTTTATCCCTTTCTCTTTTTCTTGTTATTACGTCCTGTAATTTCCAGAATCACCTGATCATCTCCCAAAGTTACTCACAATAGCATGACCGGGCCCCGCTGAATAAGTTTCCACGCGGTAACCACACCTGCTCCATCGAAGTGGTAGAGATTGTTATTTGTTGTGAAACATACATCGTTTGGTTTCACCCGATGTGCAGTAAACTAGAAGGCCGTGCTCACATGCTATATACGAAACATTCGGTTCTGAGATGATTATGCCCTGTTTGTATCGCTTTTATCCCGGGGCATAAGAGTCTAGGCAATCTTCTCTCAACGCCGTTGGTCCTATAGGACAGCTTAAGTCAAGGAAACGTGAATGGGTACTCGCCTAGCAGAGGTCATCATGAGCGGGAACAAGCTGTAAGCCAGGTGGGGAAAAATGCGCTGCTTGTCGGTCGCGTCCCGAGATATTATATTCAGGTTGAGGTTGATGAAGCATGGAAAAACCTCAAGGAAATCATAGGTCGGAAAATGTTATTACAGCGGAAACGATAAAAAGTGGTTCCAAAACAATGGGGAGAGAGCGTGAAGCATCTCCTACTACCACATCGGTAGGCAAAAAACGGACCGACGTACAAGACTCTCTGATAGCTCTTCAGAAGAGGGTATATGAGCAGGCAAGGATATTTAGGTCACTACAGGATGGCAGATGCTTCATGGATAGGACCATCGTACGCTCGGAAAAGGCTAGCGAGGTAGCCACCGGCAGAGGGCGGAACGCGGTAATCCATGGAACACCAGAACAGGTAATGAGAGAAGGCTGACAAAGGGAGCGTGCCATACGATACCATGTGGTCAACCTGTTACGACTTGTAAACATCCCAGAACATGTGGGGATTAAAAGGGTTCGGAGGTTAGGGAAATGGCAGAAAACTGACTCAAGTATCCGCAAACCTGTACGTTCGTTGGTTGAGTTTGCTACCCCCCGATGAAGAGAGTTTCCTGTCATCTGCAGGGACCATCTGACTCTACGAAAGGTGGGAATGTAGTAACCCCGGATAACTTATATAAGACTAGGATGGATGTGACATTTCCAGGGAGACAGCCAACTAAAGCTTCACCCTCACCCAGGCTGCACGTCGAGAAAATCTCCATGTGTGCTCCAAACGGAAGTGGTGTCCAGGAGGTTTCCTTCAAAGCTAGCACATTGTTGCGTCTATCCAGTAATTTCTTAAAGTGTGGACAAGAAGACTCAGAAAGGGCATGCAAATCAGTGTAGGTTACGGTAGGCGCTGCCGCGGAGGGCCGGTCTAATGAAAACAGTTGGTTGCTACTACTCCAAAAAATGAAGTAGGCCCTCGGACGTAGCGTCCGAGCTTGCCTCTCCTCACAACTTCGAGTTAACCTTAAGGAGACTGGGTGAGGGGAAACCACTTGTGGTCTACACTAACCCGTGCAGCGTTGGAATAAAAGTGAGTAGAACTCTGAGCGGTCACCACGTATGCGGATTTCATAGTGGTTACTGAATCGTGGTTGAAGCCGGAGATGAGCAGTGACAATCCCTGTCCACCCGGATATTGTATGTACCGGGCGGATTGACAGGATGGAAGGACTGGAGTAGGGTTCTTGCTTCTAGTGGCGCAACATCATGAACAACGGCCTGGCAGGGCACTAATGACAACGTGTAATCAGTTGTCTGTTTCTTGCAAGTGCTGAACGTAACAGTGTTGGTTGTGCGCGTCTATAGGAGTCCTTTGACGACAGAGGCCGAGGGTGATGAGCTGTTGGCAATACTGAGTGATCAAGCATGCCAAGCACAGAGGATCCTTTTCCTTGGAGATTTCAACGCACCCGAAGTTGGTTGGATATAGAAGCATGCACCGAGAGGGTTGTTCGAGGAATCTCTCCTCAAATTCCTACACACCAAGACCCTGGTTCAGCACGTAAATCAAAACATCCGCTGGAGGCCTGGCCAAACACCGGCTGTACTGGACCTGGTGATAGCTAGGAATCCGAATGAAATAGACAACATTGAGGCCGGACGTCCTGTTGGTCAAAGCGATCATGGGGTCGCTAGGCCGACATTTGCGTTGGCGACTGATAAACCCCCGGAAAAATGGTGGTGAGCCTACAGGGGAATTGTCAATGACAAAATGACCAACAAGGCGGAATTAAAAGCGTGGCCAAAACATTCGCAGGATAACGATGTTAAGATGGTTTCGGTCAACCTCAAAACTAATTTGCTGAAATTTGCTACTAAGTTTGCCTCACTTCTGAGGGTTAGCCGCCGCGGGAAACCACTATGATGGAAGCGCAGAGTGAGCAAGCCTCAAACCATGTGGAGTAGGGCTTGGGGGAGATTCAAACGCACAAGCGGACATGAGCGTTATCTAGAATGCAGGCGGGCGCAGCGCAGGGCCAGCCAGGTTCAGCTGTAGTGCCGATTAGCATGTGAGAAGAACTTGGCTCAAAGAGCCAAGCAAAACCCAAAGACACTTTATAATTACGTTCACGCCAAATTCTCTCTCCGAGTGACCGTCGGGTGCATCAATAACGAACAATGAGAGAACTCGTCCACTAATGAAGAGAAGGCCCAAGCGTTGCTCCGGTTCTTTGAGAGGGTGCATACAAGGAATGGTGGCAGATCACGACACGTTGACTTTGCGCCTGATGTACCCATCATGGAAAAGGTGGTAGTCACTGCTGTAGAGGTGCGGGGTCAGTTGGCTAAAATGAATGTTACGAAGGTAGCGGGCCCAGATGACATTCGCCCCGCAGTTCTATGACCACTTGCGGATGGATTAGTTGCTCCCTTGGCTGGCTTATTCAACAAATCGCTTGGTGAAGCTAAACCACCCGCGGTTTGGAAATTAGCCGCCGTCACACCGATACACAAATGGGACAGCGGGGAACAGGCCTCAAGCTACAGACATGTGAGCACTACGTCAGTTGTACCAAAGGTGCTAGAACGGATCTTAAGGGATAAGATGGCGCAACATGTCACCAAGTATTGATGATTCAGCAACATGGATTCGTAAGTAAGAGATCTTGCCTTTCTAACTTACTGGCTTTCTTGGATGAGATTACGCTACGACTTGAAAAAGAAGATTATGTTGAGGTTTGTTGCTTGGATTTTAGAAGGGCCTTTGACCCCGCAAATCACAGACGTATCGTGTTGAAATGGGAAGCATTTAATATACCTTCAGGTGTTTTGGCGTGGGTGAGGGATTTCCTGCATAATACGAGTTTTTGTGTGCAGGTGGAGGGCTCCAAGCCACATACTGCACGTGCCGGTAGTGGTGTTCCCCAAGGGCCAGTTTTAAGTCCCCTGCTATTCCTGATATACATAAGTGGTTTGGCAAAATGGATCAGCAGTCCCTGCTGTGTTCGCAGATGATGCGAAACTCGTGGGATGCCCGAGCGGGTCTTTAATGCAACGAGACCTCGGCGAAGTTCGTCGGTGGACAGTTGACTGGGAATTCCCGTTAAATTTTGCGAAATGTAAACAACTTACGGGGGTCGAGACCAAGGAGAGAGGAGTCCGAGCCACGTGTGTTCATTCAAAAAACCACCGAGATGAGGGATTGAGGAATATAAGTAACTGGAGACTTCAGAGTGTCATCTCAGTGTATGTTTACAGCCCGTAAAGCAAATCGGGCACTCTGCCAACTGGAGAAAACAGTGGCCTCAGGAAAACCTGGCGTCCTCGTGCCTCTGTATAAGACTTACTTGAGACCGCATATAGAGTATTGTGTGCAGGCCTCGTGTCCCCATTTGGTCAAGAATGCTGAGGTCCTAGAAAGGGTGCAACGTGGGTTCACGAGGGTTTTGCAGAACTCCGCGGAATCGATCACTCCAGCAGACTTAAGCACCTTAACCTCTTCTCCTTAGAAAGAAGGCGAAAAAGAGGAGACCTTATAAAAGTCCATAAGATTTTGAGAGGGTCATCTGATGCAGAAGAGCAGCTGTTTACTCGCAACGAAAATTCACCGCTTAGATGGCACGAGTTGAATATTGCGAAGGAAAGGGCCAAGACTCAGCTCCGGGACAAATTTTCGCATACAGAGTTGTGAACAGTTGGAGCAAAGTACCGTCCGGAGTGGTGTTGGCCAACACGGTTACCGACTTTTGATGTAAGCTTGATGCTTGTTGGTTGGCATTATTTCCGGATACGGAGTGATGAGAAAATGACCAGGATCTACTTAACCTGATGGCAGCCCTCTCTCTTTTCTCTGTCTGTATCTTGTTTTAATGCTTCTTAACTCTTCCTTCTTACCAGCTATAGACGGTTTGCGTAGAACTTCATTATTAGTTATTTGTCTCTCAGTTGTTCTTCCTTCATCAAAACCAGGAAATACTTTTATTTTTGTTCTGTCATCCAGGAATCTGATGGAGGCATGGTAGCACTAGCATTGGCCTTGATCCTGTCTATTAATCTGCCCAGTAAACAAATGTTCGACTCTGCCAAGTTGGTCAACATTAGACCAGGCGTTGACCCGTTTCTTCTACTCCACTGACCAACCAAAAATGAGAAACTTCGGTGAATGCCACATTATCTTGGGACTAATTTTGTGGTTTGAAAATGATTGTGAATAACTTAAGAATAGTATTTTTCATTGCAATGGATGTATCTGACTATGGAATAAGTGGTTGTAATGTGAGTGTAAATTTTGTTCATCCAGGCTAGTTCGATAGTTCTGCGTCAATTGGTTTGTCACGCGCCTGCGGTTTGGTCGCCTTTCACATTATTGTTTTTGTGATGTTTTGCGGATAATCTTAGATGGCAATATGTCATGTCACTTGGAATGTATGCATGACATAACCTACTTTTATTATTCAGTAACGACATGCTAAAGACTGGCTTCAAGACTAATTTTCACCTAGGCGTTTGACTTTTCCATCAACATACTCCCTGAAGCCACCTTTAATGCACCATGAGTTCCGGATTAACGTTGTATTGTCGTACCACTATATGTCATCGAGTACGCAGAAAACGCCTACGACTTGGAATCAGCACTGTAAGTGTTTCCTCCATTGCTACCTCTGTCACACTAGAGAATGAAATTATTTCATTAGATAAACCTGATAGTCCCTTACTATGTAGCGTTCATTCCAAATTGAAGATGGCAAATATGGACAGGTAGTAAAGGACATGTGTCCAACCCCATCCGTTCGGATAATACGCGATCCACGATGTTCATGTGAGTTCTGTTGGCAACATGTCATTCAGTCGTTATAGTGAATACTAATGTAACACCCTTATCTGTTCCTGACGCAGTGAGATTATCCTCCAGTTACGCGAAGTCCCTCGCGGTCGTCAATCTGAAGCTGCTTATCACGCTGTTGAAGCCGCTTTCCTCATGAGGTGGTTCCAAGAAGCTAAAGACAGGGAAGGTGGGAGATCAAAACGTCGATACTCAGTAACTAATCAGAAGCAGGTAAAAAACCTTTAGATTTACGAGGTTCACTCAATAAAAGAGCAATCCGGAGCTGGAAGAGGCAAAGAAAAGTTTGGAGGAGGAAGCTGGAAGAAAACATGAACCGGTGCGGTGTATCGTGGGTGCAAGTTTGAGGTCTGTTGCAGTTAACCCACCATAGAGGAGTGCTGCTAAATTTGCGGAATACATCTTCATTGATACGGGTTTACCTAGTAGAATTGCATAAACACAAATACGTATACCAAAACGAAGCACAAAGGCCCCTGAAGCTACTGCCACCACCAGGTACATCTACCAAGTAAACGAGCACCTCAGATTTTAACACAGAGAAGCCCTGTCTGTTACAAGTCTCGTTGATTCGTGTTATCATTTCACATGCCAGCCTCTTATCTCTCAGAAACTGTTGTGTTATGAAATTTTAATTTTTCATTTTTGTGTTCCTTCACTTTTCATTCTGTTCATGCACTGTCGTTTTCTTATTTTTGTGGTTCTTCTTCTCCAGGCTTCTCTGTTTAATTCGGATTTCGCATTCAGAATGCTGAATTTGAAAAGGCCTCCAACTTTAACGGGAATGGTTGATATTTGCTGTTGCTTCTTGAATTCTATTAATTTTCCATCTGCAATATACATGTTCTTTGTTTTTACCGAGGTACTTATAGTTTTGCTATTAATTTCTGCGTATTCAGCGGCCACACAGAAAATGTTTATGGCAGTGTATCTGTCGTAGAATCCACTTGTGGAGTTATTCGATGCGTTCGTAGTCCATCTCCATATCGGTCCGCGTTAGGTCAGTTGGAGGCTCTTCATTACAAAAGAACCCTGCTAAATTGGCTTGCCAGTTTGTTGTCAGATAAGATCGATCACTGATAACATAAGTCGATGAAACTTACGTAATAGTGTTAGCAGTTCGTAAGCATTGGATTACGTAAGGTTCGAATTGCTTCAGTAGTTGGAGCGAATAACCAGGAAGGCGAGAAAGATACCGTTAGCGTAACTGGCCTACTCGGATCCCACTCTGGTCAACTAAGAATCAATCCTGGCCCACACCGGAAAGACTGTGGCCAGGGTCGGACCGGCTCTGTATTTTGTTGCACGCCTACTCGGATCCGACTCCCCGCAAACTCTTGCCAGAGTCGGCCTGTTAACCGAGTGAGTATACCATGACTGCTGACGGTGATTCCCATACAGCTCCTCTCAGTCATTCAACCTCCGTCACCAAAAAGATCGCTTGCACAGTCCTGTTGAGGACTTGATAGGGGATATTCCAGCCGCTCTTTCAATAATATACTGTGTCCTAAATACCACTGAAGATTCTATAACACTGCCGAAGGGAAGTTTTGCTTCTCCATTTGTCGCAGCACCGTGGGATCATCTGAGCTCATTGGTGCAAGAAACTGGACATCAACCGACTGCTAATTTCAAGCCCTGTGATCTGACCTGAACGGAACTGAACTGAGCTCCGCGAAAAATCCGTGAATCCAGTGAACGGTTATGTACAGTCCTGACCCTCCCTAAGAAAGAAAATTTGGACCTCACTATCTTATAGCGGAGAGATTATAACGACTGACAAGGGCAAAGCGGACGCATTCATGACACAGTTTCAAAGTGTTTTTCGCTCAGACAATGGAGCCCCTGAGCCTCACCCTAACACAGTGGGTGTAACTATGGTGGATCAGGATATTGCGCCCCACGAAGTTGAGCGAGCAATATTCTAACTAAACGGTACAATATCCGCAGGACCCGACCACATCCACCCGGCTATCCTGAAACCGCTGGCCGAATTGCTGGCGTCGCTTTTTACCCAGCTGTTCAATCTCACCTTGGAGGCAGGGGTAGTTGTGAGGGACTGGAAGCAAGCCACTAAAATTCCCATCTTCAAAGATGGTAACAGTTCAGAGGTTGGAAACTACAGACCAGTAAGCCTAAGTGGCGTCGTCAACAAAATTTTCGAACACATTACGTGAGAGGATCAGTCGATTTCTGTGCAAGCAGAAATTCTTCAAAGCATCTCAACATGGCTTTCTTAAAGGTAGACCTTGTCTCACCAATCTGCTGATGTTCTTAGACACTGTCACGGAGAAGCTGGATAAAGGGGAAGTGGTTGAGGTGTGCTACCTAGATTTCCAGAAAGCCTTCGACTCTGTCAACCGCATGCTTTTGGGCTGGAAACTACGAGAAGCTGGAATTTCCCCTAGAATCTGCACGTGGATACAGACGTTTCTAGTTGGAAGATCGCGCAGGGTGATAGTAAGGGGAGTACTGTCAGACGAGGGTTCCCCGTTAAGCGGAGTACCTCAAGGGTCGATCCTCATCCCTCTGCTCTTCCTGGTATACATAAATGACTTGACCAACAGCCTGGTCAATCCATGTCGTCTGTGTGCAGATGACATAAAGCTGGTGGGAAATGCGTTGGACTCGGGCGTCCCGCAGGGGGACGTTCTGGATGCCTGTGAATGGACATTAAAGTGGGATTTACCACTGAATGTCCTCAAAAGTCATATCCTTGCTAATGCTACTCAGTCGACCGCTAGGTATACAAGGGATGCACATGGACGGACAGTCGAACTTGCAACAAAACAACAAACGAGAGACTTAGGTATCCAGGTCACTAGCACGTTCGCTCCAACTGCCTAGTGTGCTGCAGCCGCGAAAAAAGTACGGAGAGCATTTTACCAACTAAACTCTGCAATCGCCAGCCAAAGTCCATCGGTATTCATTCCACTATACTCGGCCATAGTTCGACCTCACCTAGAATATTGTGCCCAGGCGTGGTCACCGTATTTAAAAAAAGACATAGCTGTCCTCGAGAAAGTACAAAATCTCGCCACATGTATGGTATGGGGTATGAAGGGTCTAAGTTACCAAGACCGACTAAGCTCGTTGAACTTATTCTCGCTCGAACGCCTGCGGGTAAGAGGAGACCTTATTGAAGTGTACAAGATTATCTACCACCCAGGCACAAGTACCCTAGAATGCTTGTTTGGGATACGTCAGGACAGGGATTTAAGAGGACAGGTTCATGATCAAGAAAACAAGATCACGATTGGTATTTAGGTTTAACTTTTTCAATAACCGGGTAGTCAGCTGGTGGAACAAATTACCTCCAAAGATCGTAGGGGACTCCAGCGTAGACGTATTCAAAACGGACCTAGACAGATGTTGGAACAATCTTTTTTCCACTTTGTACTAATCGAAAATTGATTTACTCTTGCTGTTCAGGGCA
>LUCH01018650.1:0-12637 GCA_013368495.1 Paragonimus heterotremus | reverse complement strand
CGTTTGGTTTAATTAATCGGCGTAATATTCCCGTTGACTTTACTGATGTGGCATATTGTCTTATTTTCAATATTAATTGAGATATTTCACATTCATTTGGATACGGAATGTCAGGTGGATGTCAAAATGTTTATCGATGGATACGGAACGCAAAGAACAAAGTGACCGAAGAGAGGACAGAAATAGCAATTACCAGAAATTACTTGAATATTTAAAACTGATGTATAGCTCATTTTCTTCTATTACATGTTTATTGCTCAAGGTCGTTTGTTTTAAAAATTTGCCGATATATCGAATTAGCCTGAAAATAAGACGTTCTCGTTATTCAGGGCCTTTCGAATGTAAGCCGACAAGCGGTCGTAACGAAATAAGAGCTACGATATTGTTTTCCGTCGACCGACTCATGAATGACTGAAAAGAGTTCGGTTGTTACACTCATGAGTCACTCGTAAGATGGTCATTAGTCACTTGTGATTCGGTCATGCTGCATGAGAACTGGTGATGATGGAACATCTGTCGTTAGTAATCTGCCAGTAGAACAAGCAATAGATACACCCAATAGCGATTTCCCGATCAAAAATTTCTTCAGCAATTTGTTACTATACATAGAGCATGCTGAAGTTGTTATGCTGTGTTTGTTGATAACAACCTAATGGGTACTAAATAAGTGAGTAAGCAGAATGGGGTGATAATATTGTGTGAGGTTTAAAGTTTTCCTTTAGAAGATATAACTCATTGTCTACTAACAGTACAACAAAGATTATAGTTACTACAAGTAACGAATAACAGCAATCTGTTCAAAACGTCTTTAGAATGCAGTTATAGGTTACTGTACACAGTTACATATTTCGCTTTATTTTTCCATACAGTTTGCATCACTTTTCCTTGTACAGAATAAACACCACTTGGTTGAATTGAATACCTATAAGAAGCTATTCAGTGACTGCATTTTAAACTGACCATTGGCGTTTATACCTTTATATTGGGTTAGTCCCCTACAGAGTTCATTGGCCTCGGCTTGTCCAATAAGACATCATATTTTGCAGATGGCTAGCAAGTAACACGTATCCCACAATCCCCCGCCACATAGAAGGCAACTTGAGATCGTGTTAGCAGACTGTGTCTTCACACTTATAGCGTGAATGCGGGTCGGATCAATCCTAAACAGAAGCGTCATCGAAAAAATTGAAGAAGGTTGCCACAGGGATCATGGTGCCAGACTATCGTCGTGTTCCGTTCCCCTGAGCATCACGGATAGTTCCCAGCGCGTTGAGAATCACATATATTCTTCGACGCTTCGGAGATTGATCATCTGTGCGAAGCACCAGAAGACAAAAGAGTTGTGGTTTTCAATAGAGTTATTTCCAGTTATTTTATTTATGTCCTTCTCTGTTCGTAGGCTGATTACGACGACTGGATTGTTGGTTGGAAAGTTCCCCGGATTTCTGCAGAACGAGGTTAAGACAGCCTTTGACTGATTGCTGTGTAGACGGAGTTGGATGTCATTATCAGTTAAGTACCAGTTAGTCAATTTATTGGTTAACCATTTTGCAATGAACCTTGATTAAACTGAGGGTTGTCAGTGGAAGCAAGTTCCATAATGACTTCACCCGGAGGATATAAGTTCTCGTGGCCCGTGGGAATTTAGTTCTAAACGAGAGGATACTGAGTTAAGAGCTCATGACGCCCTGAGACTCTGTGGCTGCTAAACCACCTGTCTATACCGCTGTTTCGATCAAGAGTTTTAAGTGAGGGGTCTGCTGACGGTTACTACATATGAAAATTCGCAGTTGCGTGCCCAGTTGGTTACACCCTATCCTTTCAAAGTGATTGGTCAAGCTGAACAATGTTCATACAAGGTTGTGGTTGAGCCTCTGGATTTGATTAGTCGGTCATGCGTATTGTGAGGTTGCTGACGCTGTGGTTAACACGTTAGCCTCACAAATCCAAAAGTCAGAGTGCAAACTCCGATCGGTACAAGAAGATGCATTACTGATGAGCTCTAATAAGAGGGAAACTCAAATCTAGTGCTACCTTTCGAAGTGGACTAGCCGATAGGCTTATCTGAGTGCAAACACTGCAATCAAGAGTGGTTGTCGTGTTCGGTTTTGAAACAAACTAACTACCTGACTCTTCGCCGCTAATCTAACTTGTGTTCTTGAGGGTGACTTGTTAAAGTGCGTTGCTTATAATGAATCTACAGCGCATGCTATAACAGGATATGATGAGCAAGTACGTTGTGTTTAAGAAAAATCTTCGATATTGAGTTAAACAAGACTGATGCCGATAAGCTTGACGATTGTAATGCACCCTGGTGATGAGATAAATAACAGGTAAGTACAAGATGCCCAACCAGTGTTGTTGCTCCCCACGAGGTAGTTAATCGTGTGGTCATTACATTTTATTGATACTGGCCATATCTAGTGAGACTTATATTAGGATTACTGCAAGTGAGGATAATGGTGCAATGTCAAATCGTCTTCCGGGAGGCTCGGAAACTGAACTGTCACAAGCGGCCCCGCAACTCCACCCACTGCGCTACCAAGTCAGTAGTGACGGCCCGTAAAACATCATTTTCAACTGTTTCCTGGCCTACATCCCAATGGCTAACTTATCATATAGTAATCCTTAGTATACTTTTCACTGTGTTTGTCACAATAAATATTGAATAAACTTTGTTACACTTAACATATTTTTCCTGATATTATAAACTCTGACTCACATTCCTTCTTTGTTCTTTTTGGTCAGCCTTACCTATTCGGTTACACAACTATAACGCTGATTTCTACTTGTCAACATTTATTTTCCGCATACAAAATCCATCAGGTTTCAAACTGTATATTTTACTAACCACTAATCAGTAAGGTAAAGAATCAGTTTTGCCTAAGTAAACTTTCAATATTGCTTCTTGTTTTGCTCCAATCATGCGGTTTTACAGATATCCCGATAAGCTGCTGTCAACCGTGGTTCATACCACATTTCATAGTTTTATAACCGGACTGAGATTAAAACGGGATGTAACTATCTGCTATCCTTCGTCTAAGGAAAAGTTTAGACTGCTGATGACATTACAACTGTGCTGCAGGTAATAGCAGAGTGTTTGAATTGTCAGGGTTTATTGACAAAATCATATGAACCAAAGATCTACCGATTTTCGGTTCATTATAAAACATTTAACGATGCCTCACTAGTCGCTAGGAGGACGGATCATTCCGGGTTCCATGAAGTATGTAGTAGGAATGGTGCTTGAAAATTAGGTGGCAACTTCTGCATGACTTCGAAAAATAGAGCTAAGCATTTGGAAGTAGCTCATTTATTGTCAATGAATCTCTAGTTGTGCTCTGAAATGGCCGCATTGATACGTCTGGAAATATGCAAAGTTGTAACGGATCGAATTTTGTCGAGCCGAAGTCACAGCTGGAAGGACAGTCAGTTATCCAGGAACAGGTCCACATGATGTTGGGCATGGGAACTCTAAGCCGCTGAATGCTAATCACGAAAATGAAACTTTATAGGGTATGGTTTGCACGGTTTGATGTGATATATAGCAGGTGATAGGGCAACAAATGATGTCTGGGAGAACTCACATCCACCAGATCGAGGTCTAGAGAATGTGCGTTATCCATACACGATAATTCAAGTTGCCCTGGGTATTCAAGCCGAATGACCTATTGCTGTTGAGGTCGGACCATGGTGTGCCTTACATTTAGGTGAAGAAAACTGACATAGACACAGAGACGTCATGTCACACATTACAGGTGACCAACATGTTTTTGGAATAGTGGTATTAGGTGTGTTACAAATGAACTCAACAATTTCGTATATGATATATTGTTAGATATTGTTAGATGTTACTGTCCTTCTAGTAAACGGCCTAACTTCACAGCTGATAACAAAGGGAATGAAGCTCATAACTAAGTTCAGTGAAGTACGCTGGAGGACAAGCAGTGGGACGCTAAAGGAAGGTATTAGATCATAATGTTTTTTTCCAATGATTTACTCTACCTATAGCTATCAATGATGGATAGCGTTCAGAAGCAACTTATTCGTAACCACGATTCACAAGTCACTCGTTGTAAACCACGCATTGACAAATCACAGTTTTCTCGAAGTTGGACCTATGCTGAAGTGGTTGCATGTGTTAAGTTTGCAACGGCTGTTGTGTTTATGATACATAATATCTGCTCATGCAGTTTGGCCACGTTACAGCCCCGGATTATCAGATAACCAGTTTTCCGACTCAAGTGACGGGTCGACCACACTTACCTACCCGCTTACAGTACGCTGGAGACGGAAGCGTCTAAACAACAGTGTCCTGGGGCTTATTTATTTCTCTTCATGGGCTACTCAAGTCGTCGTGGAAAAGAAGTGGGATGGATCCGACCACATCTGCTTCGACTTCTCGGTGGGTCACACTGTTGTGCGAACCCGCTTGAGCCTTGAGGAGGCCTTAATAACATTTTCGTACCTTTCAGTCAGCTTCGTCTCTAAAAGAGACACTAATCTCGAGATGCGCCCTCGTTAGAGCTCGTCAATAGTGCGTACCCTTGTCACGAATGATTTCAACTTTACTCGCGAGCAAAAGTGGCTAAAATTCCACATCTAAGGATTCAGTCGCGTTTAATGCAAAATCAGTGTGGTCAACATGGTTGTCTCATGGAAGCGCGGCCGGAATTCTAATATTGGCAGTGGCAAGGATGTGCTCCACTGACGACTTCAAACAAGTCCGCAACTCAAGTCTAATATTTCTTTTCGAACAGAGCCGACTGGAAAACTTTTGGGAGTGTGATGGCTGTGATCACTTGTGAGTGGTGTTCAACTTATATCAGCCGAATCTCCTAACACTAACCAGTGAACATATTGTCTGGGTCAGTCAGGCTGCTTACCTTATCAAATCGAATTTTTGGAGGTCCTACAAATTCAAATCAAGACAGCAAGGGAACCTCAAAGACTACCCACTATCAACCCATGCCAAAGCATGTTCCGAAATACACAACTTTCATTGGATTTCAAGACTGCACAGTTAAACTTAAGCAGCTGATCAGTTCAATGCCGAGTAGGACAACGGAGCAGGACGAAATAAGCATAATGTATCGCTCCACCAAAATATTCCGAGACGCAACCTTTCGTCTAGCCAATGGCTTTAGAAATAGGGGTCGAGGTGAATGTGAAAAATGAAAAGAATTTTAGCGTCCCGTCAAGCATACGGGTTTCATGTTGGACCCTGAGAATTGTCAACCAGATTCTTGGAACGTAATGGTCATCCGACAATTGCCACTATTCCGGGATATATCGTTAACACAGACATTCTTCTGTCTTTTCAATTACTGAAGTGAATTGTTATCGGTTGTTTGTAATGAGCGTGTTCTGTCATATCATCAGATAAAAAGATAAGCTTTTTGGAGCCATTCTGTCAACTGCCAAGGAGCTCTCACCAAACTAAGTGCAACGCTGACTTCCGGTCTTCTACTGATTCAGTATGACTCCAAGTTCGCAATTATGGCCGTTTCAAATACTTTCAACAGTCTGACGGATCAGACTTCTGATATGGATCATTCCCTTCGATAGATCAATCAAAATAATACAAGTACGTTTCTAGTGAGGCACGCCAGAAAATCAGGGAGACCAAACAATTATCTCGAGGCAGGTAAAACAATGTGAACGAGTGGTCGATTTGCTAGTTGGTTTACTCCACAACGATGCGGTCGAAGTGTGTCAGTTGGGTGCTGACAGAAACTTGACGTAGGTGTCTCCTTCTCAGTCGTTAGGCCCCTAAAATGCGAAAGCCCTGAAAGTTGCAAAGTGCAAAATGTACAAATGCAATCAGGATAAAAATGTCTGTCGTAGGCTAGAAGATGAGAGCTGCAGATGACTTCCGTTGAACGGTCTTCAGACGAGATCTTCGGAGGTCCAGCAAACACATCCAAGCGTTCCGAAATGTCTGAAATGTAGACAAACAAACGGGGAGCGAGTAGCCTGAAAGAAATATGACTCACCCAGGATAGACGTTGAACGTGTGACATATACTGAACGGTTTGTTTGTTTTCAAAAGGTCTTACAATTTTTTTGAGCGTTTTCGAAAGAACGATTTTCCACACCATAGTAACGTAGGTCAAGCTCCAGTGGATATACAGTAAAAGTATTAGAACTCAACATTAAAATCTAAAGACTGATTAGTACGAAAAAACCTTGTGTGATGAATGCTTATAGGTTAAAGATCGACAAATGGACTAATAATAACGGCTATGGATAGCTAAACCAGCAAGTATCCTCAGACAGATTATACGAATGGACACGAGTTAGATTGAGATGAGGCAGATGGCGTAGGTTTGATATCGGTAGCGTTATACGCGCAATCGTTCAGTAGTGAATACTGTTGGCTTGGAGATATCCATGGTTTGCACGAGCGTGCGCAAACAATATAGTATGACCTAACAAAGCGTTTGATGTGGTGCTGCAAGTTGCATGAACGATGGAGATCGAAGATGATTGTGCACCAATGAGCAATCAGAAGTGACCGTGAAATGAGGACAGTGATGCTAGTAGTGTTTCTCTTGCATTACCCGCGTTAGGTAGTGCTTACGACTTCGTAGAGTCCGACGCCGGCTGAGGTGTCCCGTGGCAGAAAACAGCACTCGTATGGATGAGCGACAAAGATTGACTCCGGGACTGTCCTGAATGTTGAGGATGTCGTAGCGGAAACGAGATGAGCAAACCGTTGGTATGTCCGATGTATTGTCCGCGCCAGAAACCTGATGTGTGTTGAGATATCTGATCTCATCCGGGGTTAACCTATCTAAAAGTGATGTTGTGGCAAGCGTTAGTGGTTTGAGCTGTGATGGGTGATGAGAAACTTTCCAGCATTTTCTATTCTTGGGTCAATAAGTTTGGGTGTTTGGACTGGAAAAGAACATCGAAATTCCCCTTTATATCTGGAGATGTGGTGGTTTAGTTTAGGAGTAATCTTGCCTCAAAAGATTGTTTATTAATAACAATGTTATACTTCTCAACGTGCAGCTGAGAAACACGCTTGGATGAACGTGATCAGTGCATATAATATGATGCAACACAATTAATAGGCGCAATACACGTAATTAGTAATAGCACAGCATGACAATGCTATTAATAAACCATTTGAAATGACATAAAGAAGGAAAACTACAGTTTGTGAAAAACGTTTGATTCTAAGCAAATAGTCTTCATTTTCCCCAAAATTTGACTCAAAAACCTAGCGTAATTACACGGCTTTACACTCAACCTATATATAAATAAGCTTGATGCGTAGTCACCATCTTTTCTTGCGTGACGTAGTTATTTCCAAATTCCGAGGGCAAACGAGTTTGAGGAGCCAACTTCATATTTAATCCCTCACCAAACTCGGTAACTTCTGTCTGATCAACTTGTGGTACATTTTTCTCAGGTTGTCAGATGACGCTCGGCTTTGGGCAGGAACAATCACTGGGCCTAAAATGTGATAGGAACAACGGGAAACTGACCCGGGCTTTACAATTCGACATCTGTGACAAATGGTTACATCGTGCCTACGTCTCAGTCGCCGCTGAACTATACAGTTGCCTTAAGAAGAGTCGTTTGGCAGGTTGAAATGTTGTTGCTTGATTTGTTGCCCGATAGCTGTCAGGTTCAGTTCTCCTCAGGAATCAGTTTGTGATGATTGTAAATTATAACGGAACATTATATGCTATTGATGTTTTAATGAATAAATAATTACATTGTACAGATACTGATTACATCGCGATTTCGTCGGCTGACGTGCTGCGTTATTAGTACTACGTAGAAACTAGCTCTGGGTTTGAGCTAAATACATTTCCCATTGCTATTACCTATTCTCAACAATCACGCATTATCTCAAAAAATATTACGTGTGCATCGTCGCATCGAAAACTTCGTAGTACACCTGCAGAGCTGATCGCAGAACTGATGCCGTATACGAGTGCTCTAGCTCCTTCTTGACTAACACTTCCCGATGTGGTTGCAAATCCAACAAGACGTAGTTGCTAGAGTTTTGGAGCATATGGTTGTGAGATTCTTGGAGGACCCAGCTGCACCGGGTAGAAAGAAAACTGAATATGGGCACCGAAACACGGTTAACTCAAGGATGGGCGCATCCTCCACCGGGCCCGAAGCCACCCAGTTTAGCTATGCCTCAAGTGGTCACACAGATCTTCCGCAGACAAATGGCGGGAGAAAAGCTTGTCTACGACTTATAAAGGTGGACTCAACATGCAATAATTTTGTGAAAATATTTAAATTTTCTAGGGCTATCACTCAAACGTCTCAATTAAGGCTGGATCACGATATCGGTGCTTTTACTGGTTTGCTAACTAAAGCGTTCTAGTTACAAAAATTACAATGCACGCAGCGTTTCACCTTGACTGGAAGGCGGATGCCATTAGTACGTTATGGAGGCCGATCAAAATTGTTCTGGGAACTGCATCAGACGCTCGCCTGCTCCTGCAATGGTCTTCAAGAGTGCGCTGTGTAAACGTACTTAAAACGAGAGGTCTGCCCCCAGAGGATCTTGAATATGAGGGCGGCCTTGTAGGAACTGCGTGATAAAAACGATAAAGAGGAGTCCAGTCTGTTCATCCAGGATTTTAAGTCAAGCGGAGAAAGCCTCAAGTCCTCTAGAAACCTATTGTGTCCACCTTTTCCGGCAACACCTCCTGCCACTCTCCGTATCAGAGACAGAGAAGCAAGCTTAGATTGGACAAGAGTGGTATATTCAGACGTTCAAAGCCTCTTAAGCAAAATGCATGAAGTGAGAGAGTCGGCTAGAAGTAATTAGCTTCAGTTATAACCTTTGCTGAGACGGGGTTGTCGGAGGAAGTGATGGACACTGAAGCCTACCACCCCGGATACACCCTTTTCCGCCCGGACCACCCTAGTGTTAGTGGTCGACAAGCGGGAGGATTTATGCTCCTGTGATGCGAGGCAAAATTAACACCAGTCAGCTCCATCATGCTTTGTCTTAGTCATAGCTCTCCTTGATTGTTTCCAGCGAAGCTGCTAGAAAATTGAAGAAACTTGGGAACAACTAACCACTGCTTTGTATTGGGAGACTTCAAAACACTCAACTTCACTTGGAGAACGCAAGCATGCCCCAGTAGTTTAGAACACATTCCGGAGACACTACTTCAACTGGTCGTTGACGAGCATGTGGAGGTTCCCTTAGAGATGCAGACCGGATATCGCTCCCAGTTGAATTTGGCGTTCTCTGCACTGGAGTCCGACATCAGTCGTGTAGATATTTTGTCTCCAGTATGGAGGAGTTACCCTGCGCTATTGGATATATGGTGGGCAAGAGGTGAAATTCAAGCAGCACTCCTTCAGGTTCGACAGAGTATCTGGAGAACTTCGTTCGAAGAAATGAGGAAGGTCGCGCGCACCCAAGACTGTGGTGGCAGCATGATCACGGTTGATGCGCACCGGTAAAAAGTTAGGGACAACCTGCTGACTATTGTGGAGCGGTTCACTCCCACGTCCCGTAATTGTCCTCAGCCTAAAGAATAACCGTTATGTGATGTTAAATTGCGTGTCATCCTCAGGTGTATACACCGGCAATGGATGAGTTACCGGGCTGGTCATGGTCCCTACAATGCGTACCGAAGACTACGGAATGACTACAATACCATGAAGTTAAGGAAACCTCAGCAGTACGAAGAAAGGCTGGCTGCTGAATCCGTAACAGCACCTAAGAGACTGTGGGGGTACATTCGTCGACGGACCAGAATTAGAACGCAAATTCGGATACTGACGGATCAGCATAAAAACGAGGTTGTCGAGGACGTGGACAAAGCCCACCTATTGATTCAATGTTAGACTTTGGTCTGTTCCCAAGTTAACACACAGTTTGCTTTGTTAAGCGACGCGTGAACACGCCTTGTCGAAATAATATTCGGCGTGGATGGGATGGAACGCGAACTAAGGTTGATCGATGTCAGTAAATCTTCCGGCTCGTACAACGTCCACCCGTTGTTGCTACGCGAACTGTCGGTGGAACTGTCCGTGCCACTGACGGACTTGCATCAACCGTTCCCGAACAAAGACAAATTGCCAAATAAGTGGAAACAAGCAGTGGTTCCGCTTATGTATAGCGGAGGAGGACGGTCGGCATCTGTGAACTACCGACCAGTGTGTTTAACGTGCGTGCTTGTCAAAGTGACGTAGCGGCTAATAGCTCGTCGTCTTCAGAGGTATTCAGACCAAATTTCGACCCACAGTGAGAGGCGGCACGGATTCCGGAGAGGGCGATCCTGCTTCAAAAACCTCCTGCACTCCAGAGTGCGATGGATGGGATCAAGATCTAATATGGAGATTCCGGATGTGGTGTTTCTCGATTTCAGCATGGCTTTCAACAGATTGCCGCACAACCATTTATTTGTCAAGTACACAATCAGATCGCCCGTAATAAAACTGTGTATTAGGCTTTATTCATGATGGGTCATTCGCTGCCACCGTCAGCCGACACTTATGTGAATGCCTGTTTGCCCCAAGTGGTGTGCCACAAGCGTCAGTGCTCGCTTCCTTGTTGCTCTGAGTTTTCCTCAACGATCTATTGGAATAGTTAGAGTCGCCCTTTCTCTTCCTCGCTGATGACATGAAAGTTTGGTGGATAGTCTGTTCAGATGAGGATAGCTAAATATTGCAACAAGATTTGGACACGATATCAACATGGACAGTCCAATGAAGCTTGCCTCCAAACCTACAGAAATGCTCCTTTATGCACCTGGAAGATGTCAGGGCATACTATAGCAAAAAGGCGTTCAATAAAGCACAATCTTTATTGTCCGACTCGCTAGTTCCCACGTCACACGTGCGCTCGCGATTTTGAATCGCAATTCCAGTCCACAACACCCCCAGGTTTCCGCTCACACGTCGTGTGCACTTCTACCCGGTTTAGGTGTGTGATTTGCGCCTTCTATCTGGGGGTTTTCTGCTTGCTAGTCTTCGTCCGTTGATCCGATTTCTTCCAGCGGTGGCATGTCCGGTCGCTCGTGCTGTCCTCCGTCCCTTCACTGTGGGCTCTGACCATACTCCACAGCCGTGCCGAGATATACCTGAGAGCGTTGGAATAATCAGGCCTTCAATTTGGTCATCCATTCTATTTCGGCTGTCACGTCTCGCCCGTTGGTCCGATCAGGTCGAGCGATGATTCATCCGGTTGCCCACGCCGTCCTGCATCCACTCGCGGTTGGTTTTTGAGCGCACATCCTTCCTGTGTTGAGGTATTCCACCGGGAGTTGGAATGCTCGCACAACCTGCCGGACAGCCCATCACAATATCACGTTGGAGGTCACTAGTTAACATAGTGTAATGCGGAACTTGATCTCGGAGTGCTGGTCTCAGACACCCTCAAAACACAGGCTCAAATAACACAAGCCTGTATTAAACCTAATAATTGCTTGGGGTTGTCTGATGATCTTTTGCTAAAGTGCCCATTGAAGCATTTTTTTAGTTTCTTCATCTCATTGCCGTATAGGTCAGGAGGATGACTTCCGTATGTTAACACAAGGACAACAATGAAATAAATGAATTTTGCTGTAACCTTCTAAATATGTGCATAGAGAATCCAAGGAATGGTGTCGGGTACCACGGACATTCAATCAATAAGATCTGTGCCAAATGGGTAGGCCATTCGAAGTGTTCTATGATTTTTGATTGTAGGTTCCGTATCGAGTTCGAACTCTGTGCAAATGTAACCATGATGTTTTGACTATACTGGCTTGAATTTGGTGTTGACATGAGTGTCGTCTGAGTGTACGGAGGATAATGGTGGGTTTATTTGTGTTTGGTTGACCGTGTTAATTTGATGGGGTTCTCGTTTGTTTGTTTTCTCACCGAATGACTATATCTTCAAGTCTCGATTATTCACTGATCAATTATTTGATACAATGCTATGGTTTAATGTGAAAATGTAATGTTTTCATCTGTTGACCATTCGAACGAGGACACCACTGATATGTCAACACGTGATATTTGTCGTAGTTTTGGCTACAACTCTGAATAGCTGAACGCTGCATTTGATGTTAGTCAAAGTGCGTGCGCTTGTTGATTTTATACACCAGCAACCATCTTTCTGCTCCGCTGTTCATCACACATGCAAATTAAAGATTCAACAAACGAGTGATGGCATACATTTAATATGTTAGACTTAAGTTAGTTTATTGTGTGTCAAAATGTGTTTCTCTGATTGGCAACAGAATGTACCCTCGAATTTGCTAAAATCTGTATTATATGTTCTTTCTGAATGAAAAATACTACACTCCGACTGAACGCATTCGTATAAGAACAAGTTGATCGTTTATCTGATCCGAGGAGATTGATACCTACAACCATGTGACTCACAACCCACTCTTACGTAAACCGAGGGGCATAGGTCGTTTAGCCTTTGATTTACCACATAATGTTCGCTGTTGTCAGTAGTAAAACGTTCAACTTACGGTTAGCCGTGCTCTCACTTCTTCTGTACTCATGTTAACAAACGTGCCTCATATAAGTAATGAGAAGACTTCGTACTGGTTACAGTAAGCCATTCATATTGACACCTGCAACGTCAAACTGTGAACTGATCCGTGCAATACAGAACAGAGAACTTGAAACCTAACTGGAAGTGTAA
>LUCH01018649.1:0-11886 GCA_013368495.1 Paragonimus heterotremus | reverse complement strand
AGTCTAGTGCTTCTTTTCGAAATGGGCCGACTGGAAAGTCTATGGGAATGCGACAGCTGCGATCAATTGTGGGTGATGTTCAATCTATATGACAATCTTTATTGTCCAACAAGCTAGTTATTATACCACGCACCCGCTCGCGTTTTTATATCACAATTCCAGTCCACAACACCCCCGGTTCCCGCTCACATGTCGTGTGCATTTCTGCACGGTTTACGTGTGTGATCAACGCCTTCTATCGGGGAGTTTTCTTCCGCCTGCCATTCTTCGTTCGTTGGTCCGATTTCGTCCAGCGATGGCTCGTCCGGTCGCTCGTATTGTCCGCCATCTATCCACTGTGGGGTTTGACCGTATTCCACGACCGTGTCGAGATATTCCTCTGAGTGTTGGAATAATCGCGACTCCGATTTGCTCGCCCATCCTATTTTGTCTGTCATGTCTCGCCCGTTGGTCCGATCCGGTCGAACGATCACCCATCCAGTTGCCCCTGTTGTCCGCCATCCGACCGTTGAAGGTTTTTGCACGTGCCTCTCCCCCGTGTTGAGGTATTCCGCCGAGTGTTGCAATACTCGCACCCCCGGCCTGATAATCCATTACAATCATGTCCTGTGATTGCTCGAATGAATAAGAACCCTATATTCGTCAAGTTGCCATTCAAAAGCAAGTTAGCAGCAGAATTTCTCAAATCGCAAAGTGTATGACGTATTACCGAGAACCTTTCAGAAAGCGACGCTGCGATCATGTTTCACGAGTACTCGCATCCTATTTTCTAGCACGAAGGACAAGATGCCATGCCTGAAATACGGCCGTTTAATCATTCCCCTAGTGCTGTGCAGTGGAGTGCATTGGACGCACGACAAGGCAGCTTGGTAAGCGCATGAGGCAGCATCATTTAGTATGGCTTAGAAGCGGAGCTGGAAAACCAGTAAGCAGTAATCGTCCTACGATTACGCCCTTCTGTGTTATACTATCATAAATCGTTTATTCAAACGCTTCCTAACCTATTCTGCTACTCTGACGTGGTGTTAAGGCGCTTATGCATGGCATTGACCCGCAGGGCTATTCCGACTAGGACTCCGGTCCTTCCAGACGCAACCTTGTCAGGCAGGCCAAAGAGGAGCGGTCAGACGAAAAGCAGTTACACTCAGGATTGTACGTCGCACTACTGACCGTGTAGAGGGTGTTTAGGTAATGAGACACGATCCTATGGATATACAGCAGAACGATTTTCATAGTTGTGGCACTGCTGTCTTCCGTATCAGGAAGAAGGGGGTTAGAAAAGTTACCCTCAAACAAAAAGCACTCCAATCGTCCAACGGTTGACCGTGACCACCAGCGTATTATGCAATATGATCGAAAAACATCTGGTATCATACAAAAGCCCGATGTAGCTTCGGGTACATCGACTGCACGCAGCAGTGTTCTTATTCACTGCGCCCACGGACTGCGCAAGCCCATGAAAGTCGATTGAGTCAGAATCTTGAGTCAATGGTTCCGCGTAGGGTCCCCCAAAAAAACCTTCGCAGACCCCACTTTTAAGTCACAGACTCGGGGTTGGGTCCCTCAAGTGAACACCATGGCATAAACGACCCAGAAGTTATCGTCCCCCGACAGTGACATTACTAACCCAACACGACATTCTCCTACTGTTCTACACCCATTTCTTCTGCCATCCTTATGCCTCTTGGTGATAACTGTTGTATAAGGCCAACACAACTTGTAAACATTGGCGCCTTCAGCGTCCGCACTCTCCGATAAGTCAGTCAGCAAACTGCTCTAGCAAGTACTCTCTCAAGACTGGAGCCTGATGTATGCTGTGTGTTGGAAACAAGAGTCTACGATTCTAGCACCGATATTCACTTGAGCACATCTCTAGATAACTGTCGATTTAAGCGTTTTTTTTCTCAGGGTTTCTGGTGACGCCGAAGCTGAATCTCGTGATCAAATTGGAGTTGGAATCGCACTGAGTTTCACAGCCAAGCAATGTCTGCTCGACTGCATCCCAGTGAACAGTCGCTTGCGCGCTGTCGGACTCAATATGTCGGTTAAAGTCTACCGATGCAAATCAGAAAAACGTTGTGCATTCATCATATTGGCGTACGCTCCAACGGACAGCTGTTCAGATGCTACCAAAGATGCGTTCTATGATGCCCTCGTTGACCTTCTGAGACAAACTACGCACTCAGACATCATCATACTGGCGCTAGATTTTAATGCACAACCTGGTAGCCTTAGTTCCAGAAGAGAGGCGGGAGAAGAGAGCGAGAGAAGACCCTACGGCCTCTAAATTTCAAGCATCGCATTCCAACAAAGAAAGAGGCATTATATGACATGAAGACCTCCCTGTGCTTCTCAGCCGTGAACATATGGCAGTCAGCTGCAGGTAGCGCCACTCTCTTAAAGAATGTCGTCTTTTGAAGCGACCACCTGGACTCGGACCATGCTGGTGTGCGTGCCCGTTTTGTTTTTTCATTTGCCCAGAGGACCTACGCTCGTAAATGCAAGGTGGTTCACTGGCATTCGAACGATGAGAGTGTGGAGGACGTTTACCAGAAGGCGTTGGTGAAGAAGTTGCTCAGTTCGAGTGTGATGAAGGATCCTAATGAACACTGGGAACAAATCGCCAAAGCTATGAAAGCATGCTGTGAACAGACATGTTTCGGTGGAGCTGTTCATTAGCGACAGAACTCGATTTCTATCATGAATAAGCGTCGCTCGATCTCACTTGGTTCTGAATATGATGACGACCGTCGAGAACTTAAACGCAAGCTAACTAAAAGCTTGCGCAAAGACCGTGAGCACTACTTGGTAGAAAGGTCGGAAGAAATGGAAGGAACATTTTTATCTGGGAATACCAGAAGGATTTTGTCCTTTATCCGTGGTTTTACCGGTCATCGAGTCGGTGTAAGTGAGACCATATGTGGAAAAGAAAGTTCACCTATCAAAGATTAATCTCGCCGACTTGATAGGCGGGCTGAAGAACAGTTCAGTTGCCCTGAACCAGATCATTTGGACGACGGGACCCGAATTGTCAGTTATGGCGTTCCACATGGCCCTCCGTCGGAAACAGAAGTGGTCCTAAAGCTTAAGTTATTGGAGCGTAACAAGGCTCCGGAACCAGACATCCACTCTCAGGGATGGTGACCAGAGATTAATATCAGAACTGACAAAGCTCCTCCAGACCATCTGGGAGACTGAACAGGTATCTCGTAATTAGCGCATATCAACAGTAATTCCCGTTTTTCAAAAATGGAACCCAAAGTCTACGTTACAATCACAGAGGCATTAGTCTAGTGTCTGTTACATCCAAGTTGCTCACTGGCATCATTTTACGTCGGCTCAGTAAGCCCAGAGAGAGTCACATACGTGAGGAATAAGCAGGATTCCGATCCGGTCGAGGGTACGTTGACCACATTTCTATCTCGCGACGGATCTTGGAACGTCGGCACTCTTAAAGGTAGTCGACAGTCGTGGTCTGTCTGGATCTGAAAGCCGTTTTCGACTTGGCTGCTGGTAAAGTTCTCTGGAGCTGCCTTCCTCGCAAGGGAGTTCCAGGGAAATAGGTCAATCTGTTGAGATCACTGTATGTCCACTCTGCAAGCAGGACGAGAGTTTATGAACAACTATCTAGGTCGTTCACCACTTCTAGTGATGTTCGTCAACGGTGTCCGATTTCCCACTTCCTGTTCACTTTTGTCATGGACAACATTCTAGAGGGTGTGCTGCAGGATTCCGGTGAACATGGTGTTCAGCTTTTTCCTGGCGCTAGACTGACCGATCTGGAGTATGCGGACGGTAATGTCTCACATAGCCCCTCTGCCGAAGACATGCAGACTATGCTGAACAAGGTGAATGACCGGGCTGTTTGGATGAAATGCGCTTCGCACCTCCAAAGTGTAAAGTACCGCTTCAAGACTGGGGCAGTTCCACTTCTACTTTCTTTATTGCAAGTAATCCACTTGAAGACTGTGAACAGTTTCACATACTTGGGTAATACTATCTCGTCAACCTGTAATATTGCTGATGAGATATCAGCGAAGATAGCAAAGGCACGAGTTGCGTTCGCCAAACTGCGTCATCTCTGACGTTGACGTTGAAAGGAAGAGTATCTAACGTTTGTGTAAATTTCGTTCTGCTATATGATTCGGAAACGTGGCTTGTTTGCAAGGAAGATGCCAACAGGCTTGCTGTGTTTGATCATCGTTGTCTCCGCCAATTAGCCCACATTGAGTGGACTGATCGCGCGAGCAACGTGGCAGTTCGCCGACGCGCATTTCGGAGCACTCGAGATGCCAGATCAATTGGTCAACTACTCACGGTGCACAGCCTACGGCGGTTGGGTCACGGACTCCGTATGTCAGGTGAGCGTTTATCGTACCGAGCATTACATACTGAGACCACCAACAGTTAGGTGAAACCACATGGTGGTCAAGCAACAACATGGTCATAAAATATGAAGACTCTGACTGATCCACTGAGCAGTGGGTAGGCGTCGCCTGCCTGGATGGGGTGCTCGTGGTCACTCAAACCGCTGGTTAGAGGAGCTATCCGAGATGGCGGTGTATCGCAGTCAATGGCCTACCTGCATCCAAACCATTTCTAATTCTTCAGCCCAAACTTCTCTTACTAATTTTCAACCTTCTTAGTAGCGTTTTCTTCCAGGATATTTCATGTCACTGTTGAGGTCAGGGGCGGCTCTAGAAAAAAAGTTCCTTTTGGTCAGGTTCATGGCTGCTATGATGCCAATGATGAGGTGAGCGGCAGCCTGAGCAGCAGTAGCTTGTGGTCATGCTGATGGTTGTTATGACCATGACGATGATGATATTCAAGCTCTTAAACTTCTTTGACCCACTGTTCGCCTACCCATGAACGCATATTTCGTTCACCCTGATTTAACACTAACAGAGTGTCTGTAGCCCTCTATTTGATGGATACGACTGATTTGGTTGCCCTCTGGATGTCCAACTGTAAATGCGTTTTTCTTACGCTTTAATAGACATTTATTATTTGACTTTTAGAAGTGTAACGACCTGATGATGAATTTTTCAAAAACATATTCGTCAACTTGTTTTTGTTTTGGTTAACGCACCATCTGATCAGAATCCATTGGAGTGATCGACGTTCAGTATCACTGACAAACCCTAGGTTAAAATAAAAATGACCCCACAGAACGTTTTCACTAGGCAAGCCAGACAGAGTTAATAGTGAGATACACCAAGCCAACGAATGTAATGGCAATAAAATTACACACATTTGTTGTGACGCTTGTGGCAGCAACATACCAAAAAATACGTGATTAACGATTATTTCCCAAGATATCTTAATGCCGTGTAAGGGATCTCGTTCGAGTCATAACGGTTGGCGATAGCCAGTCTGATCACTCAATACTTTAATGTGCAATACTCACCAATGCGTCGGAATTAACCTCCGATTTAAAAATCAGCTGAACAATGAGACATGTGGAACTTGAGTACACAGCGTTTAAACGGCTGCTTCGACCAACTACTGTTCATTCACAGGTCCGGCGCTAGTTGCAAAAAGATTATAGTTGTGGTTGATCACCTAGTTAGTTAAGAGGTCATCAAGCTTACCTGAGTAGTGTGATAACGTGAATGAGAAATTTCGATGTCTTCGTTTTGCATGTTTGTATTCCCCGTGGTATTATTGATCAACAGCAATTGATCAGTCAGTTGATCAACAGCAAATTGTCTGTACACAAGAGAAAACAAAACTGGCCGTGTTACACGGTCAATCACATACACATTCGATCAATCCTCCAGCTCGTGCAGCGCAGTGTCCTGACACTGGTTTCTAGTCAGATGTTTCACCCTCTTGTCTGGCCGAGAGTGTTTAATGAGATCCACCTTCTCTATCGCACATGCGCGACCCAGAGTCCTATCCAATGTGAGGGCAGTGGGACTGAAGGCGGTAACCTTAACATAATATATATGTCCTGGAACTGATAACAGTCCTTGCTTTATGTAAACCCAATCGTTGTTTGTTTCTGTTGTTGTTGATATCCGCATGTCCTATATATTCTAATGTTTTGGGATGGTAACTGAAGGGAGTAAACGAACTGTTAACATCTCGCGATATACGTCTTCTATCATTATTGGTGAACTGGATCAAGGTAACTCAGTGTTGTAAACACAGCAGGCTGTCCAGTGAATATCACAGTTCAAAGGTGTGTGCCTGATCCTTATTACAGTATCAGATTTAATGTGTAGCTCCGATGACCGACAGTTCCTTATGGTGGACGCAAGACATTTGGTATACACATCATACAATATTCTTCTAGGGTGTTATCCTCACTTACAACTCGGTTGTTTGTTTGCGAGAGATGAGTACCTTGGTGCTGGTATTTTGGGTTTAAATATGGAAACTACCGAAGATAAGTATTATATTTCTTCTTTCTATAACCTTCACAACGAGAGGTGTTTTCCTCAACATGGTTGTACGCTAATTAAACACAAACGTCCACTTGTGATGTATTTCTGTTCAATCTGTGGAGGTGCCCACTGTGAACAGCAAATTGGGACCTGTAGTAAGACAAGTGATACATGTAGATTGAATATTACCCACAATTGATCGCGGCTGTCGCATTCCCATAGACTTTCCAGTCGGCCCATTTCGAAAAGAAGCACTAGACTCGAGTTTCGCTCTCATTAGAGCTCGTCAGTAGTGCATATCATCGCCACTGCCGGGACTTGAACCACGGACATTCAGTTCATGAGGCAACTGTGTTTACCACTGCGCCATTGACCTCACATTAGGCACGACCGAATTATCATATGTGAACACTCAACTACTTTCGCTTGTGAATAATGATCAGGTTGCCCGATCGCCTCGAGAGGAGACACAGTTACTGTCTGTTAACTCCAATCGATGACCCCTCGACTAGGACTTCTCTCCAAGGTGAAATCACTGAAATCATTGACTTGTTGAGCGGTATTTGATTAATGATGAGTAGTAGGGCATTTGGATTTTCATGTGGATTGAACATCACCCACAATTGATCGCAGCTGTCGCATTCCCATAGAATTTCCAGTCGGTCCATTTCGAAAAGAAGCAACTAATGTGGGGTCAATGGCGCAGTAATAAACACGGTTGCCTCATGAACAGCATGTCCGTGGTTCAAGTCCCGGCAGTGGCGAGGATATGCGCTACTGGCGAGCTCTAATGAAAGCGAAACTCGAGTTTAGTGCATCTGATGTTCGAAAGGGGCCGACTGGAAAGTCTATGGGAATGCGACAGCTGCGATCAATTGTGGGTGATGTTCAATCTACATGAAAATCCAAATCCCCTACTAGAAGTGATACAGTTACTTCTCAACACTTGTAAGCAGTACGAAGTAACTGGACTACACATTAATCATGTACGGCATGTAAGTATGGTGTTTTATGCCGACAAAGCAACGGGAGCGGAAAGAGGTATTTCGTAACCATACACGGAACAAGCCGGCTGACGTAGCCTGTGAGTATGGGTGTTAAAAGTTTGAAGAATAAGCACAAATCAATGTCTAAAAATAAACACGGAGTGCAGGGATTCCTTGCTAACACAAAACCGTTTGAGGCCAACGGTTACGCATTTCCTTCACAGTGATCTATCAGAAACGGAAATAGGCTTCTGTGCAAAAAACTCCCCACTGTTACACCTCTTCATCGAACCAACTTGAATGCACACAGCACTCTTCTTGAACTACACATTGCTGTGTTCCATCAATCCTTAGTGACATCTTTTCCAGGTATCAACTGAGAAAGTTATCTCTAAATTATCAGCAATTTTGACACTGACCACACTGAATACAGCAAGAACACTATTTTACCCAAAGTCAAACACCTCTGTTCACGGGCGGAAATCTTTCAGCCATTTGATGACTAATTTTGACAACGTGAAGATAGGTGGCAATACAGCAGTCTTAAACGCGGTCTATAAAGCAGATCTAACAGGGCTGTTTAACATAATCATCATAGACAGTAATACATTGGTGGTACAAACTGATGCTTAACTGCCACAAAACCACGAACGTGCACACCGATGGGGTGTGCAACAACCGTGCGCCCAACGTGGATAAACACAAGCTTTGTGTTAACATGCACAATTCAGTTCACAAATTTTCACAGGTCACAGATAAGAGACAAATTCGGCCATATCACTGGAGCGTTCACCGCAGGGAGGTAGGCAAAATAGCATATTATATAGAAGGGGAAATTATCGTCATTTTCAGCGAGGGGGTAATTGAGGACTATAACAAATGTTCGTCGTATAGGTGTTCATTGGCAAATGCCAATGCGTAAATTCATTTGATTACTAAATTGGGGGGCACAATCCTAAGTGAAATAAAGTACATTATGGTCTACGTGTTTCTGGCACCAAGAGAACGTAAATGGCCTAGTTGTTCTGCAAGCAAAAGAAGCAACGACCGCGTCACTACTCAACGGTTAATGTTTCAGTGAATAAATCCGTTTTTTCTGGTAAGCTATCCAGTAGCTTTCATAAACTGTTTGAGGACCTGTTCAATCAGACAGTGCACTTTACTAACCGTGACAAGAGCGGAAATCTCCTTGGACCGCTTGGATAGTATTGAACCAACGGAGGAAAAATTCTGATCCCGCAACTCGGCAAACACTTCGTCACTTCCATTGAGTGTTACACGTTTTGTTTGATCCGTGGCTTCCGACGAGGAGTCAGTCAAACGGGTTACACCTATAAATGACGAACACAAGTAGTGTTGTTAATATTAAATTACAGTGTGTACAACGTAATGCACAAAAGTCACTTCATTGTTTGGTTGTAACTTGTTGAGTTTGCACAATAGCGGCTGGACACATTCTCTTGCAACACCTTATTGTTATCACGGCAGAGATATTATGTAAATACCGATTTTCCCTGAACAGTTGTCAAAGACCGAATTGGTTTAGAGATACGTAGGTAACTGCCATCGGCTCAGTGCTAGATTCCTTTGCCTGTTGGCGATAAAAATCAGTGGCAACGACTTGCTTAAAATACGGTGGAGTGACACAGTATGCTTTAATCATCATGTTGCCGTCACTCAAAGCTACTAACGTCCAGGTCTCTGATATCGTTCGGAACCTTTTCTAACCAACAACAATAGCTGGTTAACCGGGACTAAGGAACGTTGGCAGCCATTTCTCTTCAACGACGATAGAAATGTGAAGGAAGGCACATGCGTCTAGTCATATGAATACAAAGGAAAGCACTGTTAATTATTGAATCTTTTACCCATGTTTCCATACATACTGCCATCGAAAAATTAGTAGGTCTTCTTTTAAGGTTTCCCATTTACTGGACAGCAAGCATGCTGGTAAACGGTGATAGCCATATTAAAGAAACTTGACGCCCAATTTATTCGAATCCGAGGGTATACTTGCTAAGCAAGTAACACGGAAGAACCACCATTTCTCGATAAAGGCAACTTAAGAGGCCAATAGTTATTTTTCAAACATACAACTGTTAGTGCCAGCGAGGTAACACTAAAACCAAAACAAAAGAACAAGCGATCGAGTGCAGTTACTGCCATACTGAGCGCGCTCATTCCACTCACCGTAGCGAATGCCCCATTTTTCACTTATTAAACCTTCATAAGTCAACTGACTGAGTAGTGGTGTCAGACAATCGACTGATCGATCCAAAATGATGAGCATATCCGTTTGGCTGTCAACCTCATTCAAGGGTGCACTACCGGTTCTGCTTTCGAGTGCTGATTCAGCTTCATGTCGCATGCGAACCAACATTCGCGCCACTTCCTGGAGGAGAAAGTTTGTGGAGAGTCAGACAACATGTGAACCACAAAGTGAATAGGTGCTTAGCATGTAGATGTAAATAATGGTTGGGGTTCAGTTCGCCTGTTTGGTCAGAAACACACTGCCGACTTGTAGATGCAGCCAGTATGACCCAAGGTGGTGGCCGGATTTCCGGTATAATCCATTAGAATCGCAGTTCTGATTAGTTATTACGCCATCGTTATTTACTTAATACAGCTTTCAGTCCACGTTTTAAGTCAATTTATCCGACTACCAGATATGCGGAATAACTGTGAAGAAATAAATTATCCGGATTCCATTAGGTTTGAGACAACTGGTAAATGAAACATGGTTATCTATACCCCCCGGAGACAGCCTACGGCAGGAATTTTAATTAATCTTTGCTCGCTCCCAGCTGCGAGTAGTTGAGAAGTTGACCAACCTACAAAACTATACTAGTTCTGACAGTGCGTCTGAAATTAAAAGGTGAAAACACAAAAACATGTATTCAGAATAACTACTGGACAAATAAAGCGCAACAAATAGAACACCCTTTTGGTATTGGTATGTTCGCCGAGCTTGGCATTTAGGTTGCAAACGTTTCATCACCAAGCGAGGTGACATCATCAATGCGTAATCGTTTTAGCGTATAGTTTTTCCACGCTCGAAAAAACTATACGCTAAAACGATTACGCACTGATGATGTCACCTCGCTTGGTGATGAAACGTTTGCAACCTAAATGCCGAGCTCGGCGAACATACCAATACCAAAACCATCAACCCGAGCTACGAACAACGCCTTCACTGTTCACAACTATCCAGAACACCCTTATTAAATACGGTGAACGACAGAGAGATCGTGCTTGTTTGATGGCACAGCAACCGAATCACCTTCGCGACCTGCTCTTCATACCGGGTATAGCTGATGTTTTGGTACTATAACCAGATGAACAGGCTGATACCAACAGCCTTGGTTAGAATAACATTTTGCAGAACCTTGACTCCAAATTCATTCATAGCGACCATCAGCCTGGTCAGAATATACTATAGCTCCCTCTCTCACAGCAATAGCAACGCGGAATAACCTGGAGATAACTAACTAAAAAGAATGAAAATGGACAAAACAAGACAAACAAGATGCTGAATGCAGGCACGCCACGGACTGCGACAAGTTATCATCTCAGGTAGTGTTTTAACTGGGTAATCTAGGTGATCACGGAAAACAGACAACACTTACTCATTTTTAGTGACCAGCGATCATGTGACTTCTCTAAGGATCCCGTCTGCAGCCGTGTTTTCTCACTTGTCAACAGACAAGCGCATGATTCTGTGTACGTTAGCCAGTACTCAGTGCCACTTCCTTCAGTCGTGCAACTAGTAGCAAACAGCGAGCGCCTGCCCTTTTCCTGACGACCTGTCTATTATTCCATTCCCTAAGGTAATTTCATTTGCAACCTTCCGAATGTAGTTTAACGGCCTCGAAGGTTCTGTACACTTTCCTTGGCGCGCCTTTAAGTGCCGCTGAGTGGGCTGCTGCCCATCTCACGTTCCATTTCCTTCTTCTCTTGGGTTCCGTCGTTGGTCTGAGATTAGTCTATAGCTAACTACTTATCACATTTTCAAACATTGTTGGAAACATACGGTTTGTTTCCGAACCGTACGCGCTCTTTTAATTTGAAACCCGTTGGTACTGTGTTTCGAGTGCTCTTCAGGAAAGGCGTTTTAAATCGTTAGTGGACTACAGTGAAGGGCACACCCGCTTATCCATTACGCATTTTATTCAACGGCAAAACCAGGACCTTCATACGTAGTGACCGCGTCGTTGGTTGATCATTTAACGGTTTTACCTCACTGTTGGTGGTTTAAGTAAATAATGTCTGGTGCATAAAACGCTTATAGAACGTGACTCAACCACCGCAAAAGGTGTAACCTAATTAGTCAGCCAACTGGTCGCGTATCGCAAGCATCCAGAAATACGCACCATCATCATCATCACAGCCATGAGCCCGACCAAATGGTACTGTGGCTCGGGCCGCCGCTCAACTCAACAGTGACGTGGAAAATCCCAAAAGAAAAAAGTTACTAAGAATGTTGAGAATTAATAAAAGAAGACTAGCCGGAA